>JAAGEH010000037.1:9368850-9397406 GCA_011751065.1 Lasiurus cinereus
CCTAGTGTATCATTTAGGATTGCTGTTTCTTGGCTGAATCTTTGTTTCGTAGATTTACCCAGTGGTGTCCCTGGGGTATTACAGTCCCCTACTATGACTGTGTTGCTATCAACCTCTCTCTTGATATCTTCCAGAAGTTGTTTTATGTATTTGGGTGCTCCTCTATTGGGTGAATATATGTTTACTAGAGTTTTATCTCCTTGTTGAATTGCTCCCTTTAGTATTATGTATTGGCGTTCCTTATCTCTTCTTATGGCCTTTACTTTGAAGACTATTTTATCAGATATAAGTATCGCAACCCCAGCTTTTTTCTCATTTCCATTTGTCTGAAAAATGTTTTTCCATCCCTTCACTCTCAGTCTATGTGAGTCCTTTGCTCTGAGGTGAGTCTCTTGTAGACCCCAAATATATGGGTCATATTTTCTTATCCATTCAGCTACCCTATGTCTTTTGATTGATGCATATAATCCATTTACGTTTAATGTTATTATTGACAAATACATGTTTGTTGTCATATTTTTCCTTAACGGTTGTGTTTCTTCTTGCCTTTCTCCTTCTTCCTTTTACAGCAGTCCCTTCATCATTTCTTGCAATGCTTGCTTGGTAGTGATAAACTCTCTTAGTCCTTTTTTTGTCTGTGGAGTTCCTGATTCCACCTTCTATTTTGAATGATAGCCTTGCTGGGTATAGTATTCTTGGGTTCAGTCCCTTGCTTTGCATCACTTTGTAAATTTCATTTCCTTCCCTTCTGGCCTGGTGTGTTTCTCTTGAGAAATCTGTTTATATTCTAGTAGGAGAACCCTTGTACATAACTTTCTGAATCCCTCTGGCAGCTTTGAAGATTCTTACGTTGTCGTTGGGGTTTGCCAATTTAATTATGCAATGTCTTGGTGTCGGTTTTTCGGGGTTCATCTTGTTTGGGACTCTAGGTTCTTCTTGGATTTTAATGTTTTTTTGTTTTTTTTTGTTTTTTTCTTGCCAGTATCAGGGAAGTTTCTTGTCATTATTTCTTCAAACAGGTTTTCTATTCCTTGTTACTTTTTCTCTCTTCCTGGTACCCCTATTATGCGAATATTGTTTCATTTTGTGTTAGCCCAAATCTCCCTTAGGCTCTCTTCTTGCTTTTTAAGTCTTCTCTAGTTGCTGCTGTATTTGTGTGTTTTTTCCTGTCTTGTCTTCTAATCCAATCCACTGATGTGGTCCTCAGCCTCTTCTAGTCTACTGTTTAAGCCTTCCACTGTGTTCTTTATTTTAGCTATGTCATTCTTCATCTCTTCTTGATTCTTTTTCATGTTGGCGACATTCTCATTCAGTTTCTTATAATTCTCATTGAGTTGCATATATTTGTCATGCAGCCATTTAAACATCCTTATAACCATTACTCTGAATTCTTTCTCTGTTAAGCTGCTAGCCTCAATTTCATTGAGCTCCCTTTCTGGTGATTCCTCTTTTTCTTTCTTTTGGGGATTGCTTTTTTTGTCTTCCCATGTTTTCCTGTAATGTTTTAATTGTAGATCCAATAGCTTTGCTACCCAGGTTCTTTTGAGGATGTTGCTACTGGTGTAACTTCTCAGTTCTCCTGGGCTTAGTAATCTAGGGTAGGTCCCTACATGAGATATTTGGGTTATCTTGATGTAGGCCTGTGAGCTTGAGAGGCATAACTGTGGTGTCTAGAAGTCAGCAGCTGTTGAGGAGAGTATCCCAATTTTTGCTGTCTTGCACCCTTAGTTGAAATCACACCTTCCCAGCAGGGACTCACAGAGGCACCCAGGAACCGTCTGTTGGGGTGATGGTGTTCAGGGTGCCTGAAATCTGGAAAGGTGTGACTGTGGTATCCAGAATTCTTTATTTGTGGGGTGGGCTCAGGGTTCCTTCCCTTGTCTGTGGCAGTGAGTTTGCCTGTGCAGAACTCTGACACACTTAGAGGGGCCCTGGCACTGAAGTTGCACAGCTGGGGTGTCCGTGGGAAGAGGGAGTTCAGAAATTCTACTGCAGGGCTGTTCACCCTTGTCTGTACAAAATCACACCCATGGGGCCTCCCAGTGGCTCCCAGGCACTACCTAGAGAGCGGTGTTCCCTGGATGCCTGCATTGCTGGAAACATGCGAATGTTTTGTCTGGAGTTCTGCCGCTGGGGAGTGGGGGGTTGCACTTCCTGCTGCCTAGCAGTGCAGCTTTGGAGGTGGAGGTCCTGGGTTCCTCAGGTCTGTGAGTGGGGCAGCAGGATTTTGGCTGGAGAGGCTGCTGGGTTGCAGGGCAGTTCCAAGGCCTGTCTGGTTGGTAGTGTTGATGAGTTCCTAAAAACGGCCATTCTACCCTTCAAAATGGCATGGGCTCTGTCCTGGAGTCCATTGTTATTTTTATCATGTTATTTGTTGACTGTTAACTGTCCTGTACCTATCTAAGTATGTGTCTATCATTTTATTTTTTACTCCATTCTCAGCCTTGCTTCTCCCACCTCTCTAATCTATCACCAATGAATTTCATGTAACCCACCTACATCCACTCCTTTGACTACAATGTATAAAAATAGATCAGAAAACTATTCCATGGAACATTATCCCACTCCCTTGAGATACTGCTTCCCAGAAATTGTTGCCAGTTTGGTTCAAATAAACTTACAAAATTATTTACAGGATTTTTATGTCTTTATGTTAACATCTCTCATCATTGATGTTTCTATATCTCTCCCTCAATTCCTCTCTGAAGTCAATAGAAATATCCTACATAATAAAACCTTAATACGCAAATCAACCAAACAGAGGAATGACCCTTTGCCATGATGTGCACTGACAACCAGGGGGCAGAAGCTCAATGCAGGATCTGCCCTCTGGTAGTCAGAGCACTCCCACAAGGGGAGCGCTGCTCAGCCAGAAGCCAGGCTCACTGCTGGCAAGTGCAGTGGTAGTGGCAGGAACCTCTCCCACCACCATTCGGTCCTAAGGAGCAGGGAGCTGAACGGTAGGGAGCAGAAAACTGGCCGGTCGTAAGGAGCAAGGCATCCTGGACTACAAGAGGAATCCTGGACTATGAGAGGGCATACTCTGAGCTGAAGAACCTCCCCCCTCCTCAGTGCATGAATTTCATGTACCAGGTTTCTAGTATTTTTTTAAAATGCCAACTAAAATATTCATTATTTTATCAACTAACTTCAGCCAACTTCTTTTATAAAGGTATATATTTACAAAATTAATACCCAGAAGTCAATGGCTTTACTATATACCAATAATGCACTCACATAAAGATAAATTTAAAAATCAATCTAATTTACCATGGCAACAAAAATATTAAGATACCTAGGAATAAACAAGGAAGATAAAGGATCTGTACTCAGAAAATTTCAGGATGCTGAAAAAAGAGATAGAGGAAGTCATGAACAAATGAAAGAATATAGCATGTTCATGGATCAGTAGAATCAACATCATTAAAATGTCCACACTACCCAAAGCAATCTATAAATTCAATGCAATCCCCATTAAAATACCAACAGCATACTTCAAAGACCTAGAACAAATGCTCCAAAATTTCATCTGGAATTAAAAAAAAAAAAGTAACCTAAATAGCTCCAGAAATCTTGAGAAAGAAGAACAATGTTGCAGGAATCACAATACCAGATATGAAGCATACTACAAAGCCACTGTTCTCAAAACTGCATGGTACTGGCACAAGAACAGACAACACGACCAGTGTAACAGAACAGAGAACCCAGAAATCAAGACATGCCCTTATGCTCAATTAATATTTGGCAAAGGAGGCAAGAGCATACAATAGAGTCAAGAAAGTCTTTTCATTAAATGGTCTTGGGAAACTGGACAGGTAATTGTAAAAAGAATGGAAATTTTGATCAATGGTATATTTTTGCCACTTACACGATACAAAAAAATAAATACAAAATGGATAAAGAACTTAAAGGTAAGGTAGTGTACCATAAAAATCTTAGAAGAAGCCATAGGCAACAAAATAGCAGACCTTTGTTGTAGCAATATCTTTACCAATACAGCTCCAGGGCAATGGGAACTAAGGAGAAAATAAACAAATGGGGCTACATCAAAATAAAAAGCTTCGGCACATCAAAATAAACCATCAACAAAACAACAAGAAAGCCCACTGCATGGGAGAACATATTTGTCAATGTTATCTCCGATAAGGGTTTAATCTCCAACATTTACAGGAACTCATACAACTTTACAAAAGGAAGGTAAACAACCCAATCAAAAAAATGGGCAGAAGACCTAAATGGACACTTTCTGAAAGATGACATTCAGAAAGCCAAGAGGCATATGAAAACATGCTCAAAGTTACTAATCATCTGATAGATGCAAATCAAAACAATAATGGGGTACCACCTCACCACTGTCAGAATGATTAGCATCAACAAATCAACAAACTACAAGTGTTGGAGAGGATGTGGAGAAAAAGGAACCCTCATGCACTGCTGGTGGGAATGCAGACTGGTGCAGCCACTTTGGAAAACAATATGGCATTTCCTCAAAAAGTTAAAAATAGAACTGCCATTTGACCCAGTAATACCACTTCTAGGAACATATCCCAAGAAACGAAAAACACTAACCAGAAAGGTTATATGCACCCCTAGGTTCATAGCAGCACAATTTACAATAGGTAAGATTTTGAAACAGCCTAAATGCCCATTAGCAGATGAGGGATTAGAAAACTGTGGCGCATCTACACAATGGAATCCTATGCCACTATGAGAAACCAGGAATTTTTACCATTTCCAATAGCATGGATGGAACTGGAGAGCATTATGTTAAGTGAAATAAACTAGTCAGTGAAAGAAAAATACCACATTATCTCACTCATTTAAACTGATAAACAAAAATAGATAAACAGGGAAGAATTTAGCAGACTGTCAAATTGCAGCAGGAAGGTTAGGGAGACGTGGGGGAGATAAAAGATCAACCAAAGGACTTCTATGCATGCATATAAGCATAACCAATGGGTGCAAGACACTGGGGTGTGGAGTGAGGGCATGTGCAGGAGGATAGGAGAGGCCCGGGGAAGGTCAATGGGGAAAAAAAAGGAGATATATGAACTACTATTTGTAAGATGAGAAAATATTATTAAAAGAAAAATACACTTAAAGTCCACAAATGTGAAACTTTGGAAAATGTTAACATTTTCATTATAATTTTATTGACTTTGAGGATGAGCATTTTGTATTATTTATTATTACAATATTCTGGCAGCTGGTAATAAAATCTTCAGTTCTAAGAAAAAATAGGTATATATTTAGAACAAAAATAAACCAAGCTTTGCACTCATTAATGTGATATTTGTGAGAACACAAAGCAAAAAGCACCCTTGGAGTAAGTATAAGAAGGTTGAGGAGAAAAAAATGGCATCGGAATAGACAGACGTGTTCGGAGCCTTGTCACTGAGCAGACAGAGAGAACAGCTGAAGGTCACACTGGGAGTGTTTGTTGGCAAGTTAAGGGACAGTTATCCTCCAGGAGAAGTTGTGGGACTGCTGGACGAGGCTCCCCTGACCAGCCAGCCCCACTGCCATGGAGTTTATTCTCCCGGAGCCACCAGCGCGAATGCGCAGACTACGCCATCTTGGAGGGGAAAGTGGATGTATATGGCAGCCTGAAAAGCTACAGCTGTGGCACCCACCAAACAGCGGGGGGACCCAGAACCCTGCTCCCCAATCGGTGCAAACCCTCAGATTCAGAGGAGTTCCACACGCCACACTGAAAGGTCAGATTTCACGTGGGATAAGGTGAGTTCTCTGGTCCTGCATAACAGAGACACGCACACATTGTGGGAACTGGACCAAGGGGAAAGCTGCACCTAGAGAAATCCATGGATGTTGGGCAGGGTATGATCCCTGAACGTGGAAGGGGGCTCTCAGAGCTGTTAATGGGGGGGAGGGGCGGGCTCTAGAAAGCAACCCATTTTGATCTGAGGCAGAAGGACAAACTGGGAGTTATTAAAGAGTCCCAGCTGCTTGAATAGGAGCGGGGAAGAGAGAGTGCACAGACTCCACTCTTTCTTCTTCTGACTCTGGTTTACGATTGCTAAGCCCAATACATAGGATCACCCAATTGAGGACATCCTAAGAGACTGCAGGGGAAAGTTGTTTTTCTGGAACCTGGAGATCAGAGTGCAGAGTAACCATCAGAGAAGCAGCTCTGGGGCAACCCACCCCCACAAACTGGTATTGAGTGTCACAGAGTAAGCAGGATCTAAGCACAGGCTAGAGAGGACCTATAGTCTCCGAGGGCAATTCCCGATACACTGCCATCCAGAGGATTACTCATAAATTGACTCTTGCATAATCACAAAAGATTAAGGAGATTAAGACACACCGCTTGCTTAAAAACCAGGACTGGCTTACAACGCTGAGCAGCAGTGGAACTCAGGGAACTGCAATGTCGTCCCAACTGGGCAACAGGGGTGCCAAATAAAACAATAGAGGAAGTGAATGACCTCCGCTATTGCACATTCTATTATTTTATTTTTTATTTTTATTTTTTATTTTTTCATCTTTTAATTAAAATACCTTTTTTTTCTTTTTTCCTCAATGGATTTTACCTTTTTAATTATTACACTATTATTTTCAACCAGTATTATTACTACTACTATTTTACCTTTTTGAAAAAAAGAAGTATCATTTTATTTTTGATTTATTTTACTTTGGGATTAGAGTTCTACATTGTATTTTCATCTTTCCTTTAGCATCATTTTACTTTATTTCAACTCTACCTTTATGCCAACACTCTCTTCCTAACTTTCCCCATTTTGTTGTCTTGTTTCTCTTACCCTTTCCTACTTTAGATTTTCCCTATTCTTTCTTTTTACCCGGTTAAAATTTCACCCCACTTACATGTCTAATTTCCAATCCCCTACTCCAAGTACATACACACCTCTCTCTTCTCTGACTTCAATATCCAAAAAAAATTGTTTTTCTCGATGTCCTTTTGTCACTGTTTGCTTGAACATTGATTACATCCATTTTTATACTTTTTTATGAGATTGCTTTTGCTTATTCTACTTGTCTTATTTTCCTTTTTGTTTACTATTTTTGTTTGTTTTTTTCTCTCTGTTTTCCTTTGCCTCCCTTGATATCAGTTGTTATTTGTATTTTGTATTACTCTCCAGGTACTTGTGGCTGGCATTTGTTAGGATTAGTGGCTGTTCTATTCGAGTTTTCTCTTCTTTTATATGACCTGTTCCCTTTTCTTTCTTATTCTCTTTCTTTTCTCTCTTACATTTTTTTCATTTCTTCTTCTTTTTCACCCCCTTTTTCTCCCTTTTCTCAATTTAATTTTGGCACTTCTTTGTTTTCTTTTATTTTAATATTTATTAATTTTTTATACCTATCTCCCCAATGCCCCCCCTCCCACCCAGGCATACCCCAACCCCCCAGTGTCTATGTTCATTGGCTATGCTTATATGCATGCATACAAGTCCTTTGATTTATCTCTTATCTACCTCACCTAACTTTAATCTTCCTGCTGTAATTTCACAGTCTGTTTGAAGCTTTACTGTCTCTGTATCTATCTTTCTGTTCATCAGTTAATATTGTTCTTTATTATCCACCAATGAGTGCGATCATGTGATGTTTCTCCTTCATTGACTGGCTTATTTCACTAAGCATAAGGCTCTCCAGTTCCATCCGGGTTGCTGCAAATGGTAAGAATTCCTTCTTTTTAATGTCAGCATAATATTCCATTGTGTAGATGTACCACAGTTTTCTGATCCACTCATCTGCTGACGGGCACCTAGGCTGTATCCAAATTGTAGCTATTGTAAATTGTGCTACTATGAACATAGGGGTGCATAAATCCTTTCTGATTGGTGTTTCTAGTTTATTGGGATAAATTCCGAAGAGTGGGATTACAGGGTCAAATGGGAGATCCATTTTTAGTTTTTTGAGGAAACTCCATACTGTTCTCCACAGTGGCTGCACCAGTCTGCCTTCCCACCAACAGTGCACAAGGGTTCCTTTTTATCCGCATCCTCCCAAACACTTGTCCTTTGTTGATTTGTTGATGATCATTCTGACAGGTGTAAGATGGTATCGCATTGTCGTTTTGATTTGCATCTCTCGGATGATTAACGACTTTGAACATGTTTTCATGTGTCTCCTGGCCTTCCTTCTGTCGTCTTTTGAAAAGGTTCTATTTACGTCCATTGCCCATTTTTTTATTGGATCGTTCATCTTCCTTTTTTTAAGTTGTATAAGTGGGCTGTGTATTTTGGAGATTAAACCTTTATCAGTGATAACATTTGTGAATATGTTCTCCCATACAGTGATATTTCTTGTTGTTTTGTTGATGGTTTCTTTGGCTGTGCAAAAGCTTTTTATTTTGATGTAGTCCCATTTGTTTATTTTTTCTTTAGCTTCCATTGCCTTTGGAGCAGTTATCAGTGAAGAAGTTCTTTTGGCATATATCTGAGATTGTGCTGCCTGTGGATTCCTCTAGTATTTTTATGGTTTCCCTTCTAATGTTTAAGCCCTGTATCCATTTTGAGTTTATTTTTGTATTTGGTGCAAGTTGGTGGTCCAGTTTCATTTTTTTTGCATGTATCTGTCCAATTTTCCCAACACCATTTATTGAAGAGGCTATCTTGGCTCCATTGAATAGTCATGTCTCCTTTGTCAAATATTAATTGAGCATAGTGGTTTGTGTGGATATCTGGGTTCTCTAATCTATTCCATTGGTCTATATGTCTGTTCTTGTGCCAGTACCAGGCTGTTTTGAGAACAGTTGCTTTGTAGTATAGCTTGAAGTCTGGTATTGAGATCCCACCTACTTTAGTCTTCTTTCTCAGGATAGCTGTAGCTATCCGTGGTCTTTTTTTGTTCCAGATGAATCTATGAGGAATTCTTTGTAGGTCTGTGAAATATGTCATTGGTATTTTAGTGGGTAGTGTGTTGAATCTGGAGATTGTTTTGGGTAGTATGGACATTTTAATTACGTTGATTCTCACAATCCATGAGCATGGTATGCTTTTCCATCTGTTTAACATCTTCCTCTATCTCTTTTTTCAGTGTCCTGTAGATTTCTTCATATAGCTCTTTTACCCCTTTAGTTAGGTTTATTCCTAGGTATCTTAATTTTTTTGGTGCGATGGTTAATGGGATTGCTTTTTTAGTTTCTCTTTCTATAATTTCACTCTTAGTGTATAGAAATGCCACAGACTTCTTAGAATTAATTTTATATCCTGCTACATTGCCGAATTCATTAACTAAGTCAATTAGTTTTGGAATGGAGTCTTTTGGGTTTTTTTATGTACAATATCATGTCATCTGCAAATAAGGACAACTTTACTTCTTCTTTTCCAATTTGGAGGCCATTTATTTCTTCTTCTTGTCTAATTGCAATGGCTAATACTTCCACTATTATGTCGACCGGGAGAGGTGAGAGTGGGCCTCCCTGTCTTGTTCCTGTTCTTAGGGGAAATGGTTTTAGTTTTTACCCATTGAGTATGATGTTAGCTGTGGGTTTATCATATATGGCTTTTATGATGTTGAGGTATGATCCTGCTATTCCCGCTTTGCTGAGAGATTTTATCAAGAACGAGTGTTGGATTTTGTCAAATGCTTTTTCTGCATCAATTGATATGACTATGTGGTTTTTATCTCTCAATTTGTTTCTGTGATGTATCACATTTATTGATTTGCGGATATTGTACCATCCCTGCATTCCTGGGATGAATCCTGCTTGGTCATGGTGTATGATCTTTCTGATGTACTGCTGGATCCGGTTTGCTAGAATTATGTTGAGGATTTTGGCATCTATGTTCATGAGAGATATTGGCCTATAATTCTCTTTCATTGTGTTGTCTTTATCTGTTTTTGGTATTAGGGTGATGCTGGCTTCACAGAAGGTGTTTGGAAGTGTTCCTTCTTCTTGATTGTTTTTGAATAGTCTGAGGAGGAAGGTTTTAATTCTTCCTTGAATGTTTGGTAAAACTCTCCTGTGTAGCCATCTGGTCCCGGGCTTTTATTCGCTGGAAGCTTTTTGATGTCTGCTTCAATTACTTCCATAGTTATTGGACTATTGAGATGTTTGGCTTCCTCCTCATTGAGTTTTGGGAGGTTATATTTTTCTAGGAAAATGTGCATTTCTTGCAGGTTGTCCAATTTGTTGGAATAGAGTTGTTCATAGTATTTTTTAACAATCCTTTTTATTTCCACAGGGTCTGTTGTTATTTCTCCTCTTTCATTTCTGATTTTGTTTATTTGGGTCTTCTCTCTTTGCTTCTTGGTGAGCCTGGTTGGAGGTCCATCAATCTTGTTTATCCTTTCAAAGAACCAGCTCTTTGTTTTGTTGATCTTTTGAATTGTTTCTTTGGTCTCCAAGTTGTTTATTTCCGCTCTGATCTTCACTGTTTCCTTCCTTCTGAGAACACTGGGCTTTTCTTGTTGGTCTCCTTCTAGCTCTTTGAGTTGTAGGTTTACGTAATTTATTACCATTGTTTCCTGTTTTTTGCAGTAGGCTTGTAGGGCTATAAACTTCCCTCTCAAGACTGTTTTTGCTGTGTCCCATAAATTTTGATTTGTTGTGTTGTCATTATGTTTTTTATTTCTATCTTGATATCTCTGGTTACCCAGTCGTTGTTTAATAGCATGCTGTTTCGTCTCCATTTGTTTGATTTCTTTCTATTGTTTTTATTATAGTTGATTTCCATTTTTATGCCACTGTGGCCTGAGAAAATGCTTGGTATGATTTCTATCTTCTTGAATTTGAAGAGACTTTTCTTATGACCCAACATATGATCTATCTTTGAAAATGACCCATGTGCACTCGAGAAGAATGTATATTCTGTGGCTTTGGGGTGAAATGTTCTGAAGATGTCAATTAATTCCACCTGGTCCAGTGAGTCATTTAGGATTGATGTTTCTTTGCTGATTTTTTGTTTAGAGGATTTGTCCAATGGTGACAGTGGGGTATTAAAGTCTCCTACTATGATTGTATAGCTGTCAATCTCTCCCTTAATATCCTCCAAGAGTTTTTTTATGTATTTACGTGCTCCTATATTGGGTGCATATATGTTTATCAGAGTTATTTCTTCTTGTTGGATTGTTCCCTTTAGTATTATGAAGTGGCCTTGTTTATCTCTTGCTATGTCCTTCACTTTGAGATCTTATTTGTCAGATATAAGTATTGCAACCCAAGCTTTTTTTTTTTCATTTCTCTTTGCCTCAAATACCATGTTTCATACTTTTACCCTCAATCTGTGTGCATCTCTTTTCCTAAAGTGGGTTTCCTTCAGACAGCAGATATATGGATCATGATTTCTTATTCAATCGGTTACCCTATGTCTTTTGATTGGAGCATTTAATCCGTTTACATTTAAAGTTATTATTGATAAGTACTTATCTGTTGCCATTTTTAGTCCTTACCCCCGAGTTCCTTCTTCGCTTCTTCTTTCCTTTTATTACAGCAGACCTTTTAACATTTCTTGCATTGCTGGTTTGGTGGTAATATATTCCCTTAGTCCTTTTTTGTCTGTGAAGCTTTTGATTTCACCTTCAATTTTGATTGAGAGTCTCGCAGGGTACAGTATTCTTGGATTCAGACCCTTCCTTTGCATGACTTTGTATATTTCATTCCATTCCCTTCTGGCCTGACGAGTTTCTGTTGAGAAATCAGTAGCTAGTCTTATGGGGGTTCCTTTGTAGGTAACTTTCTGTTTCTCTCTGGCTGCTTTTAAGATTCTTTCTTTGTCGTTGGTGTTTGCCAATTTAATTATAATGTGCCTTGGTGTTGGTTTGTTGTGGTTCATTTTCCTTGGGACTCTGTGAGCTTCTTGGATTTGTGTGGGTTTTTTCTTTTCTATATTGGGGACATTTTCTGTCATTATTTCTTCAAAGACATTCCCTATTCCTTGTTCAGTTTCCACTCTTTCTGGAACCCCAATTATTCGGATGTTGTTTTGTTTCATGTTATCCCAAAGTTCCCTTAGACTCTCCTCTTGCTTTTTAACTTCTTTTTTCTAGAAGCTGCTGTACTTGGGTATTTTTTCCTACCTTGTCTTCTAGCTCACTGATGCGGTCCTCTGCTTCTTCTAGTCTACTTTTGATGCTTTCTATTGAGTTCTTTAATGCAGTGATGTCATTTTTTATTTCTTTGTGGATTTCTTCTTGCTTCTTCTTCATTTCCTCTTGGCTCTTACTCATATTGTCCAATTTGTCTTCCATTCTTTTCATCCACCTTATGATCATTTCTCTGAACTCTTTCTCTGGCAGGCTTATTTCTGCTTCTATGTCATTTACTTCCTTTTCTGGTAAAACCTGCCTGTCCGTCTTATGTGGACCGTTTCTTTTTCTGCCCATGGTCTTTCTTCTCCAGGTGTCTTGTTATGTAGTTCTCTCTCCTACGTTGATGGAAGGCACAAACTACAACACGACCAGGTACAGCACACAAGGCACTGAGTAGAAATGTATTCAAGATGTTAATAATTACAAATAAGGTGACCACCAATGAAGGACAATTTGGGGTAAATAGAGAAAGAAGAAGAGGAAAATGAGAAAAAAAGAAAAGAAAGAAATGCCAAAATCAAATTGGGAGAGTGAGGGAAAAAAAGATAAATAAATGAACAATAAAATAAAATTAAATAAGAAAATAAAGAGGAGAAGAAGGAGAAGGAAAGAGGAAGAGAAAAAAGTCAGAGAGAAAAGAAAGTGTATAAGAGATAAAAGAGGAACAAAATATAGATGTCAGGAGACAACTCCAATAGAACAGTCTCTAATCCCAATAAAGGCCAGCAACCAGTACCTAGAGATTAAGGCAAATTGCAAATAGCAACTGGTATCGAGGGAGGTGACGGAAAAGAGGTAGAGAACAAAGCAAGCAAAAAGCAAAATAAAACAAGTAGAATAAACTAAAACAATCTCACAAAAAATTTTCAAATAATCGATATAATCACTTTTCAGGCAAATAGCAACAAAAGGACATAGAATAAAAACAACTTTTTGGCTAGTGAAGACAAGAAGAGAGAGGTTTGTGTGGACTTGTAGTATGGTATTTGAAATTAGATATACAAATGGGGCGAAATTTTAACCAGGTAAAGAGAAAAATAGGGAGAATCTAAAGTTGGAAAAGGGAAAGAGAAACAAGACAACAAAATGGGGAAAGTTAGGAGGAAGGTGTTGGCATAAAGGTAGAGTTGAGTTGGAGTAAAATTATGCTAAAGAAAGATGAAAATAGAAAGTAGAACTCTAATCCCGAAATAAAATAAAGAGAAAACAAAATGACACTTGTTTTTTTTTTCCAAAAAGGTAAAGTACTAGTAGTAATTAATAATACTAGTTGAAAACAAAAATGTAAAATCAATTGAGGCAGAAAGAAAAAAAATAGTCTTTTAATTGAAATATGTGAAAATGAAAAAAAAAATTTTAAATTAAAAAAAAGGAAAAAGAAAAAAAAATAGAATGGTCCTTCACTTCCACTATTATTCTGCTTGGCACTCCTGTTTCCCAGTAGGGAAGGTATTGCAGTTCCCTGTGTTCCCGTGTTGGTGTTTTAATCTCTTTATTCTTTTGTGGTTATGCGAGAGTCAATTTGTGTGTCATCCACTGGGTGGCAGTGTTTCGGAATTGATCTCTGAGACAAAGCACAGCACCTCTCTAGGCTGTGCTCAGATCCTTCTACTCTATTGTTCTCAAAGCCAGTTTGAGGGGGTTTTGCTGCCGGGACACTTTAATAACTCCCAGGCTGTCCCTCTGCCCCAGAAAAAAAAAAGGTGGCCTTTTCCAGAGCTCTCCTCTGTCAACAGCTCAGAGGGTTTGCCTTCACCCGTAGGGATCACGCCCTGACCACCTCTGCGGACCTCTCCAGAGGCAGCTTTCCCGCAGCCTGGTTCCCACAGTGTGCGCGTCTTTGTTGTGCGGGGGGATAGGAGACCTCACCCTGACCCAGGCAAAATCTGACCCCGCGTGGATCTCCGAATCCGCCGCATGCACGTCCGAGCCGCCTGGGAAGCCATGTTCTGGTCCCCGGCTGCTCTGTGGGTACCTCCGTCAGCCGCAGCTTTCAGACCTCCGCAGACATCCACCTCCCTCTTATCCCAGGAGCAATCTGACCTTTCCGTGTGCTTTGTGGATCTCTGATTTCGCTGCGTTTCTGCGCCGATTGGAGAGCAGAGTTTTGGGTCCCCGGGTCACCGGCTGCTCGATGGGTGCCCAGCCGAAGGCTTCAGAACGCAGCAGATATCCACCTCCCACTGCAAGATGGCTGGGTCTCCACGTTCACGCTGTTGGCTCTGGCGGACAAAAACCCCGTGGCAGTGGGGCTGCCTGGCCAGGAGAGTCCCATCCAGCAGTCCCCCACCTTCTCAGATCGCGACACTGTAGTCAGTCCATGGGCTTTGCGTACATTGAATTCCCCTCACGTTTTCCTAGGTGAATCTTCCCTCACGTTTTCCTAGGTGAATTTTCCTTCCTTCGCTCTCCAGCGAAAAATACCTTCACCTCCAGAAGTCCCATGGTCAGGCACCAGATGTGGGAACTTCTCTCTTTCTTTTCTTTTTTCCTCCTTCCTATCTTCTTCTTTTTCTACTTACCCCTAATTTATCTCTCACTGGTGGTCACCTTATTTGTGGTTATTAACATCATGAATACATTTCTGTTGAGTGCCTCGTGCATAGTACCTGGTTGTGTTGTATTTTGTGACTTTAAAACAACACAGGAGAGAGAAATACATAACCAGACATCCAGAAAAGAACGGCCATGGGCAGATGGAAAAAAAGCCCGCATATGAAAGAAAAGCAGACATCACCAGAAAAGGAAGTAAACAAAATGGAGGCAAGCAACCTCCCAGAGAAAGAATTCAGAGAAATGGTCATAAGGTGGCTGAAAAGAATAGAAGACAAATTTGACAATATGAGTAAGAACCAATTGGAAATGAAGAAGAACCAAGAAGAAATAAAAAATGACATCGCTGCTGTAAAGAATTCAATTGAAAGCATCAAAAGTATAGACTAGAAGAAGCAGTGGACCGCATGAGTGAGCTAGAAGACAAGGTAGGAAAAAATACTCAAGTACAGCAGTGCCTAGATAAAAATAAAAATAAAAAGCAAGAGGAGAGCCTAAGGCAACTTTGGGATAACATGAAACAAAACAACATCCGCATAATAGGGGTTCCAGAAAGAGTGGAAACTGAGTAATGAATAGAAAACCTGTTTGAAGAAATAATGACAGAAAACTTCCCTGATACAGGAAAGAAAAATCCCACACAAATCCAAGAAGCTTACTGAGTCCCATGCAAAATGAACCCCAAAAGACCGATACCAAGGCACAGTATAATTAAATTGGCAAACACCAATGACAAAGTAAGAATCTTAAAAGAGGCCAGAGAGAGACAGAAAGTTACCTCCAAAGAACCCCCATCAGAGTAGAGACTGATTTCTCAACAGAAATTCCTCAGGCCAGAAGGGAATGGAATGAAATATACAAAGTCAGGCAAAGTAAGTGTCTGAATCCAAGAATACTGTACCCAGGAAGGCTTTCAATCAAAATTGAAGGTAAAATCAGGAGCTTCACAGACAAAAAAGGACTAAGGGAATTTATTAGCACCAAACCAGCAATGCAAGAAATGAGAAATGGTCTGCTGTAAAAAAAGAAAAAGGAAGCAAAGAAGGAACACAGGGTAAAGAATAAAAATGATGACAGATAAGTACCTATCAATAATAACTTTAAATGTAGATGGATTAAATGGTCCAATCGAAAGACACAGGGTAATGAATTGGATAAGAAAACATGACCCATATATCTGCTGCCTACACTAAACCCACCTCAGAAAAAGAGATGCACACAGACTGAGGGTGAAGGGATGGTAGAGAGTTTTTCAGGCAAATGGAAATGAAAAAAAAGCTGGAGTTGCAATACTTATATCTGACAAATTAGATCTCAAAGTGAAAGACATAACAAAAGAGAAGGAAGGCCACTTCATAATACTGAAGGGAGCAATCCAACAAAATGAAGTAACTCTGGTAAACATATACGCACCCAATACAGGAGCACCCAAATACATAAAAAAAAACCCTCCTGGAGCATATCAAGGAAGAGATTGACAGCAATACAATCATAGTAGGAGACTTTAATACCCCACTGTCACCCCTGGACACATCCTCTAAACAAAAAATCAGGAAAGAAACATCAATCCTAAGTGACTTACCAGACCAGATGGAATTAATTGACATCTTCAGAACATTTCACCCCAAAGCAACAGAATATACATTCTTCTCAGATACACATGGGTCATTTTCAAAGATAGACCATCTTTTGGGTCATAGGAAAAGTCTATTCAAATTCAAGAAGATAGAAATCATATCAAGCATTTTCTCAGGTCACAGTGGAATAAAACTGGAAATCAACTACAATGAAAAAATACAAAGAAATCACATACATGGAGACTAAACAGAATTCTATTAAATAATGACTGGGTAACCAGAGAGATTAAGGAAGATATAAATATATCATGGCAACAAATGAAAATTGTCCTGACCCGCGGGTAAGTCAACGAGGACCCTAGAGGGGGAGTGGGGATGAAAGGGACAAGAGACACAAGGAATGGAGACAAGACAGGGTTCTGATCAAGTCTCATTTATTCAGGAGGAGTTCAGGGTAATTATAGGGTGAGGGAGGAATGAGGAAGTTCCAGTTCTTGCGTAACGGGGCAGGCTAAGCAACCAAACCGCAGCGGAAATTCCTGGCCGTTAAAGCGAAACACATGTCTTAAGGGAAAGAGGTAGGGTTGGGGAAAATAGAAACCTAACGCGAGGTTAGTACTAACATGGCTGGAGCTTACTACAAAATGGCTGTCAAGTACAACAGATTTCCCACAGAAAATGATAACACAACAATGCAAAATTTATGGGACACAGTGAAAACAGTCTTGAGAGGGAAGTTCATAGCTCTACAAGCCTACTGCAAAAAATAAGAAACAATGGTAATAAATTACCTAACTCTAGAACAGAAAGAGCTAGAAAGAGAGCATCAAGAAAAGCCCAGTGTAAGAAGAAGAAAGGAAATAATAAAGATCAGAGTGGAGATAAATGACATATAGACCAAAGAAACAGTTTAAAAGATCAACAAAAACAAGAGCTGGTTCTTTGGAAGGATGAACAAGATTAATGAACCTCTAGCCAGGCTCACCAAGGAGCAAAGAGAGAAGACCCAAATAAACAAAATCAGAAATGAAAGAGGAGAAATAACAACAGACCCCGCCAAAATACAAAGGATTGTTATAATTACTATGAACAACTCTATTCCAACAAACTGGACAACCTGCAGGAAAGGGACATATTCTCAGAAAAATATAACCTTCCAAAACGCAATCAGGAGGAATCTAAACATCTAATTAGTCCAATAACTATGGAAGAAATTGAAGCAGTCATCAAAAAGCTTCCAGCAAACAAAATCCCGGACCAGATAGCTCCACAGGAGAGTTTTACCAAACATTCAAGGAAAAATTAAAACTTATCCTCCTCAGACTATTCCAAAAAATTCAAGAAGAAAGAACGCTTCCAAACACCTTCTATGAATCCAGCACCACCCTAACACCAAAACCAGATAAAGGCAACACAATGAAAGAGAATTACAGGCCAATATCCCTCATGAACATAGATGCCAAAATCCTCAACAAAATTCTGGCAAATCAAATCAGAAAGATCATACACCTTGACCAAGTAGGATTTATCCTGAGAATGCAAGGATGGTACATTATATGCAAATCAATAAACGTGATACATCACATAAACAATTTGAGAGATAAAAATCACACAGTCGCTGGAGAATCCAAGATGGCGGCATAGGTAAACACCTATACTGCTGCCTCGCACAACAATTTCAAAACTACAACTAAAAGACAGAACGGACATCATCCAGAACCACAGGAAAGCTGGCTGAGTGGAAGTTCTACAACTAGAGGGAAAGAGAGGGGCTCACGGAGACCCAGAGGAGCTGCAAAAAGCTGAGGTACTGAGACGCGCGCGCTGAGAGAGCGGGTGCCGGAATACCAGGCTGGCTTTCTCTGGCGGGAGGGAAACGGAGACTCCCAACGGCATTGAACCCCTTCTCTTACGACACTAAACCCCAGATCCAGCCGAAACTCATACGGGGGGAGTTTGGACTGTGAAAAGGGAGAGGTGCACCGAAATTTAGGGGAGTTGCAAAGGATCGGAGGTCTGGTCGCGCACGGCACCACGCGGAGGACGGATTGCTGATTGTGCCGCTGGCTTTCGCGAGTGGGCGGGAGACAGACCCTCCCAACTGCGCCACTTCTGAGTCCACTGGGCCCCTGTTTTGGGCGAAACCCTGGGGACCTAGACTCGTGTGGTCCTGGTTTGCAGGGGAGCCGGAAAGGCAGCGGTTGGAGGCGCTGCGGGTGTGCGCGCACACAAGGACCGCTCCAGCCATTACCCAGTCACGTGAGACTCAGGGGCCGTGGAGGGCGGGGCCGACTGGAAGGCAAGGCGGTGCCTTAAGCCCTGAGACTCCACCCTCCCAAGCTCAACAGAGGCTTCTTCGGCTGAATCCAGCACAGAAGTTTCCCCGGCACAGTGAAAATGCCGAGACAAGGGAAGGGATTACAAGCAAAAGAAATGGAGGAAAAAAAACGACTGGATATAGAGTTCAAAACCACGCTTATAAGGTTTTGCAAGAATATGCTAGCAAAGATGGATAAATTTAGTGAGACCCAAGAGAAGATAATAAATACACTGACTGAAATGAATACTATTACGCAGAGTACTAACAGCAGACTAGAGAAAGGCAAGGATCAAGTCAAAAATTTGAAATATAAAGAAGCAGAAAACATTCAACTGGAAAAGCAAGAAGAGAAAAGAATCCAAAAATGTGAACATAATGTAAGGAGCCTCTGGGACAGCTTCAAGCGTACCAACATCAGAATTGTGGGGGTGCCAGAAGAAGAGAGAGAGCAAGATACTGAAAACCTGTTTAAAGAAATAATGACTGAAAACTTCCCACATCTGGTAAAAGAAATAGACTTACAAGTCCAGGAAGCACACAGAACCCCAAAGAAAAGGAACCCAAAGAGGACTACACCAAGACACATCATAATTAAAATGCCAAGAGCAAAAGAGAAAGAGAGAATATTAAAAGCAGCAAGAGAAAAACAGTTTATTACCTACAAGGGAGCACCCATACGACTGTCAGCTGATTTCTCAACAGAAACGATGCAAGCCAGACGGGAGTGGCAAGAAATATTCAACGTGATGAACAACAAGAACCTACAACCAAGAATAATCTATCCAGCAAAGCTATCATTCAGAATTGAAGGGCAGATAAAGACCTTCACAGAGAAGAAAAAGCTAAAGGAGTTCATCAACTCCAAACCAGTATTATATGAAATGCTGAAAGGTACCCTTTTAGAAGAGGAAGAAGAAAAAGGTAAAAGACAAAAAATTATGAACAACAAATACACACCTATCAACAAGTGAATCTAAAAATTAAGTGAATTAAAAATCTGATCAACAGAATAAACTGGTGAATATAATAGAATCAGGAGCACAGAAAGGGAGTAGACTGATAATTCTCAGGAGGACAAAAATCATAAAGCATCAAACAGACTGTGAAATTATAGCAGAAAGATTAAAGTTAGGTGAGGTAAATAAGTGATCAATCAAAGGACTTGTATGCATGCTTATAAACATAACCAATGATCACAGACACTGGGGGGTCGGGGTATGCCTGGGAGGGAAGGGGGGCAATGGGGAGATATGTATAAAAAATTAATAAAAATTAATTAAAAAAAAATAAAAATAAAAAATCACACAGTCATATCAATTGATGCAGAAAATGCATTTGGCAAAATCCAACACTCTTTCTTAATAAAAACTCTCAGCAAGGTGGTAATAGAAGGATCATACCTCAACATCATAAGAGCCATATATGATAAACTCACAGCTAACATCATAACCAATGGGGAAAAACTAAAACCATTCCCCCTAAGAACAGGAACAAGACAGGGATGCCCACTCTCACCACTCCTGTTCCACATAGTACTGGAAGTATTAGCCACTGCAATTAGACAAGAAGAAGAAATAAAAGGCATCCAAATTGGAAAAGAAGAAATAAAGCTGTCCTTATTTGCAGATGACATGATACTGTACATAAAAAACCCAAAAGACTCCATCCAAAAATTAATAGACTCAATAAATGAATCTGGCAATGTAGCAGCATACAAAATTAATGCCAATAAACCTATGACATTTCTGTACACTAATAGAGAAATTACAGAAAGAGAGACTAAAAAAGCAATCCCATTTACTATCGCACCAAAAAAAATTATGATACCTAGGAATAAACTTAACTGAGGAGGTAAAAAAACTTATATGCTGAAAACTATAGGACACCGAAAAAGAGATAGAGGAAGATGCAAACAGATGGAAGAGCATACACTGCTCATGGATTAGGACAATCAACATCATTATAATGTCCACACTACCCAAAACAATCTATAGATTCAATGCACTACCCATTAAAATACCGAGGACATATTTCACAGACCTAGCCAGAATTCTCCAAAGATTTATCTGGAACAATAAAAGACCCCGACTATACACAAAAATAAACTCCAAATGGATACAGGATTTAAATATAAGACAGGAAATCATAAAAATACGAGGAATCCACAGGCAGCACAATCTCACACATATGCTGAAAGAACTTCTTCACTGTTAATGCTCCAAGGGCAATGGAAGCTAAAGAGAAAATAAACTAATGGGACTACATCAAAATAAAAAGCTTTTGCACAGCAAAAGAAACCATCAACAAAACAACAGGAAAGCCCACTCTATGGGAGAACATATTTGCAAATGTTATCACTGATATAGGTTTTATCTCCAAAATCTATAGGCAACTTACACAACTTAATAAAAGGAAGATAAATGATCCAATAAAAAATGGGCAACGGACCTAAATAGATCCTTTTTGAAAGACGACAGAAGGAAGACCAAGAGACATATGAAAACATGCTCAAAGTCACTAATTACCTGAGAGATGCAAATCACAATGACAATGTGCTACCATTTCACACTTGTCAGAATGGCAATCATCAACAAATCAACAAACAACAAGTGTTGGTGAGGATATGGAGAAATAAGAACCCTCTTGCACTGCTGGTGTGAATGCAGCCTGGTTTAGCCACTGTGGCGAACGGTATGGAGTTTCCTCAAAAAAAACTAAAAATGGAACTCCCATTTGACCCAGCAATCCCAATCTTAGGAACATATCCTAAGAAACTAGAAACACCAGTCAGAAAGGATTTATGCACCCCTATGTTCATAGCAGTACAACTTACAATAGCTACAATTTGGAAACAGCCTAGGTGCCCGTCAGGAGATGAGTGGATCAGAAAACCATGGTACAACTATACAATGGAATACCATGCTGCCATCAAAAAGAAGGAATTGTTACCATTTGCAGCCACCTGAATGGAACTGGAGTGCTAAGTGAAATAAGCCAGTCAATGAAAGAAAAACACCACATGATCTCACTCATTTATGGATAATAAATAATATTATAAACTGATGAACAAAAAGATAGATATAGAGGCAGAAAAGCATCAAACAGACTGTCAAACTATAGCAGGAAGGTTAGGGAGGGGTGGTGTAGATAAGAGATCAACCAAAGGACTTGTATGCATGCATATAAGCATAAGCAATGAACACAAGACACTGGAGGGTTGGGGTATTCCTGGGAGGCGGGGGGTGGGGGCAATGGGAAGATAAGTATATATGTAATACATTAATCAAAAAATTTAAAAAATAAATAAATTTAAAAAAAGAATAAGTATAAGAACACTAACATATTACTCTCAGTACTTGATAAAGTATACATAAACTAAATAAGGCAACAGCACTACCAAATAATAAAATAAGGTGATCTAACATAACTTTTCTCTGAATGGTGTGGTATGTGAGTAGCTGGTATAATAAATAAATAAGAAATAGTTCCATGATCACATAAATTTGGGAAACATTAAAAAGTTAAATATCTGCAATATCTCCCCTATTGGGAAACAGGAGTGCCAAGCAGAATAATAGTGGAAGTGAAGGACCATTCTATTTTTCCCCTTTTTTTTTTCTTCCTTTTTTCTTTTTTTTAATTTTTAATTCTTTATTTTTCATTTTCACATATTTTAATTAAAATAATATTTTTTCTTTCTGCCTCAATTGATTTTACCTTTATAATTATTACATTTTTGTTTTAAACTAGTATTATTAATTACTACTAGTACTTTACCGTTTTTTGGGGAAAAAAGGTGTCATTTTGTTTTCTCTTTATTTTATTTCAGGATTAGAGTTCTACATTCTATTTTCATCTAACCTTTAGCATAATTTTACTCCAACTCAACTCTACCTTTATGCCAACACTTTCCTCCCAACTTTCCCCATTTTGTTGTCTTGTTTCTCTTTCCCTTTTCCAACTTTAGATTCTCCCTATTTTTCTCTTTACCTGGTTAAAATTTCACCCCATTTATATATCTAATTTCAAATCCCCTACTACAAGTCCACACAAACCTCTCCCTCTTGTCTTCACTAGCCAAAAAGTTGTTTTTTCTCTATGTCCTTTTGTTGCTATTTGCCTGAAAGTGATTATATCGATTTTTTGAAAAAATTTTTTGAGATTGTTTTAGTTTATTCTACTTGTTTTATTTTGCTTTTTGCTTGCTTTGTTTTCTACCTCTCTTTTCCCTCATCTCCCTCGATACCAGTTGCTATTTGCAATTTGCATTAATCTCTAGGTAATGGTTGCTGGCCTTTATTGGGATTAGTGACTGTTCTATTGGAGTTGTCTCCTGACATCTATATTTTGTTCCTCTTTTCTCTCTTATACACTTTCTTTTCTCTCTGACTTTTTTCTCTTCCTCTTTCCTTCTCCTTTTTCTCCTTTTTATTTTCTTATTTTATTTTATTTTATTTTATTGTTCATTTATTTATCTTTTTTTTTCTCACTCTCCCAATTTGATTTTGGCACTTCTTTCTTTTCTTTCTTCCTCATTTTCCTCTTCTTCTTTCTCTATTTACCCCTAATTCGTCCTTCTTTAGTGGTCACCTTATTTGTGATAATTAACATCTTGAATACATTTCTACTCAGTGCCTTGTGTGCTGTACCTGGTCGTGCTGTAGTTTGTGCCTTTCAATCAATGTAGGAGAGAGCACTACATAACCAGACACCCAGAGAAGAAAGACCATGGTCAGAAAAAGAAACAGCCCACAAAAGACAGAAAGGCAGGTTTCACCAGAAAAAGAAGTAAACGAAATAGAACCACAAATAAGCCTACCAGAGAAAGAATTCAGAGAAATTATCATAATGTGGTTTAAAAGAATGGAAGACAAATTTGACAATGTGAGTAAGAGCCAAGAGGAAATGAAGAAGAGCCAAGAGGAAATGAAGAAGAACCTAGAGGAAGGGAAGAAGCATGAAGAAGAAATGCAGAAGAAACTAGAGGACGTGCAGAATTAACAAGAAGAAATGAATAATGACATCACTGCTATAAAGAACTCAATAGAAAGCATCAAAAGTAGACTAGAAGAAGCAGAGGACCGCATCAGTGAGCTAGAAGACACAGTAGGAAAAAATACCCAAGTACAGCAGCTTCTAGAAAAAAAAGTTAAAAGGCAAGAGGAGAATCTAAGGGAACTTTGGGATAACATGAAACAAAATAACATCCACATAATTGGGGTTCCAGAGAGAGTGGAAACTGAACAAGGATTAAAGAACGTGTTTGAAGAAATAATGACAGAAAATTTCCCCAATATATAAAAGAAAAAACCCACACAAATCCAAGAAGCTCACAGAGTCCCAAGCAAAATGAACCCCAACAAACCGACACCGAGGCACATTATAATTAAGTTGGCAAACACCGACGACAAAGTAAGAATCTTAAAATCAGCCAGAGAGAAACAGAAAGTTACCTACAAAGGAACCCCCATAAGACTAGCTACTGACTTCTCAACAGAAACTCATCAGGCCAGAAGAGAATGGAATGAAATATACAAAGTCATGCAAAGGAAGGGTCTGAATCCAAGAATACTGTACCCTGCAAGACTCTCAATCAAAATTGAAGGTGAAATCAAAAGCTTCACAGACAAAAAAGGACTAAAGGAATATATTACCACCAAACCAGCAATGCAAGAAATGTTAAAAGGTCTGCTGTAATAAAAGGAAAGAGGAAGCGAAGAAGGAACTCGGGGGTAAGGACTAAAAATGGCAACAGATAAGTACTTATCAATAATAACTTTAAATGTAAACGGATTAAATGCTCCAATCAAAAGACATAGTGTAACCGCTTGGATAAGAAAACATGATCCGTATATCTGCTGTCTGCAAGAAACCCACTTTAGGAAAAGAGTTGCACACAGATTGAGGGTGAAGGGATGGAAAAGGGTATTTCAGGCAAATGGAAATGAAAAAAAAGCTGGGGTTGCAATACTTATATCTGAAAAATTAGATCTCAAAGTGAAGGACATAACAAGAGATAAAGAAGGCCACTTCATAATACTAAAGGGAACAATCCAACAAGAAGAAATAACTCTGGTAAACATATATGCACCCAATATAGGAGCACGTAAATACATAAAAAAAAAACTCTTGGAGGATATTAAGGGAGAGATTGACAGCTATACAATCATAGTAGGAGACTTTAATACCCCACTGTCACCATTGGACAAATCCTCTAAACAAAAAATCAGCAAAGAAACATCAATCCTAAATGACTCACTAGACCAGGTGGAATTAATTGACATCTTCAGAACATTTCACCCCAAAGCCACAGAATATACATTCTTCTCGAGTGCACATGGGTCATTTTCAAAGATAGATCATATGTTGGGTCATAAGAAAAGTCTCTTCAAATTCAAGAAGATAGAAATCATATCAAGCTTTTTCTCAGACCACAGTGGCATAAAACTGGAAATCAACTATAATAAAAACAATAGAAAGAAATCAAACACATGGAGACTAAACAGTATGCTTTGAAACAACGACTGGGTAACCAGAGAGATCAAGGAAGAAATAAAAAACCTCATGGCAACAAATGACAATGACAACACAACAATACAAAATTTATGGGACACAGTGAAAGCAGTCTTGAGAGGGAAGTTCATAGCCCTACAAGCCTACTGCAAAAAACAGGAAACAATGGTAATAAATCACCTAAACCTACAACTCAAAGAGCTAGAACGTGAGCAACAAGAAAAGCCCAGTGTACTCAGAAGGAAGGAAACAGTGAGGATCAGAGCGGAGATAAACAACTTGGAGACGAAAGAAACAATTCAAAAGATCAACAAAACAAAGAGCTGGTTCTTTGAAAGGATAAACAAGATTGATGGACCCGTAGCCAGGCTCACCAAGAAGCAAAGAGAGAAGACCCAAATAAACAAAATCAGAAATGAAAGGGGAGAGATAACAACAGACCCTGTGGAAATACAAAGGATTGTTAAAAAATACTATGAACAACTCTATTCCAACAAATTGGACAACCTGCAAGAAATGCACATTTTTCCTAGAAAAATATAACCTCCCAAAACTCAATGAGGAGGAAGCCAAACATCCCAATAGTCCAATAACTATGGAAGAAATTGAAGCAGTAATCAAAAAGCTTCCAGCAAATAAAAGCCCGGGTCCAGATGGCTACACAGGAGAGTTTTACCAAACATTCAAGGAAGAATTAAAACCTATCCTCCTCACACTATTCAAAAACATTCAAGAAGAAGGAATACTACCAAACACCTTCTATGAAGCCAGCATCACCCTAATACCAAAACCAGATAAAGACAACACAATGAAAGAGAATTATAGGCCAATATCTCTCATGAACATAGATGCCAAAATCCTCAACAAAATTCTAGCAAACCGGATCCAGCAGTACATCAGAAAGATCATACACCATGACCAAGCAGGATTCATCCCAGGAATGCAGGGATGGTTCAATATCCGCAAATCAATAAATGTGATACATCACATAAACAAATTGAGAGATAAAAATCACATAGTCATATAAATTGATGCAGAAAAAGCATTTGACAAAATCCAACATTCTTTCTTGGTAAAAACTCTCAGCAAAGTGGGAATAGAAGGATCATACCTCAACATCATAGAAGCCATATATGATAAACTCACAGCTAACATCATACTCAATGGGCCAAAACTAAAACCATTTCCCCTAAGAACAGGAACAAGACAGGGATGCCCACTCTCACCTCTCCTTTTCGACATAGTACTGGAAGTATTAGTCATTGCAATTAGACAACAAGAAGAAATAAAAGGCATCCAAATTGGAAAAGAAGAAGTAAAGCTGTCCTTATTTGCAGATGACATGATATTGTACATAAAAAACCCAAAGGACTCCATTCCAAAACTAATTGACTCAATTAATGAATTCGGCAATGTAGCAGGATACAAAATTAATGCTAAGAAGTCTGTGGCATTTCTATACACTAACAGTGAAATTATAGAAAGAGAAACCAAAAAAGCAATCCCATTAACCTTCGCACCAAAAAAATTAAGATACCTAGGAATAAACCTAACTAAAGAGGTAAAAGACCTTTATGCAGAAAACTACAGGACACTGAAAAAAGATATAGAGGAAGATGTTAACAGATGGAAGAGCATACCATGCTCATGGATTGGGAGAATCAACATCATTAAAATGTCAATACTACCCAAAGCAATCTACAGATTCAACGCACTACCCATTAAAATGCCAATGACATATTTCACAGACCTACAAAGAATTCTTCATAGATTCATCTGGAACAAAAAAAGACCACGTATAGCTACAGCTATCCTGAGAAAAAAGAATAAAGTAGGTGGGATCTCAATACCAGACTTCAAGCTATACTACAAAGCAACTGTTCCCAAAACAGCCTGGTACTGGCACAAGAACAGACATATAGATCAATGGAATAGAATAGAGAACCCACATATCCACCCAAACCACTATGCTCAATTAATATTTGACAAAGGAGGCATGAACATTCAATGGAGCCAAGATAGCCTCTTCAATAAATGGTGTTGGGAAAATTGGACAGATACATGCAAAAAATTGAAACTGGACCACCAACTTACACCAAATACAAAAATAAACTCAAAATGGATATAGGACTTAAACATTAGAAGGAAACCATAAAAATACTAGAGGAATCCACAGGGAGCACAATCTCAGATATATGCCAAAAGAACTTCTTCACTGATACTGCTCCAAAGGCAATGGAAGCTAAAGGAAAAATAAACAAATGGGACTACATCTAAATAAAAAGCTTTGCACAGCAAAAGAAACCATCAACAAAACAACAAGAAAGATCAATGCATGGGAGAACATATTTGCAAATGCTATCACTGATAAAGGTTTAATCTCCAAAATCTACAACCAACTTATACAACTTAATAATAGGAAGATGAAGGATCCAATAAAAAAATGGGCAACGGACCTAAATAGAACCTTTTCAAAAGACGACAGTAGGAAAGCTAAGAGACACATGAAAACATGTTCAAAGTCATTAATCATCCGAGAGATGCAAATCAAAACGACAATGGGATACCATCTTACACCTGTCAGAATGGCAATCATCAACAAATCAACAAATGACAAGTGTTGGCGAGGATGCGGAGAAAAAGGAACCCTTGTGCACTCTTGGTGGGAATGCAGACTGGTGCAGCCACTGTGGAGAACAGTATGGAGTTTCCTCAAAAAACTAAAAATGGATCTCCCATTTGACCCTGTAATCCCACTCTTAGGAATTTATCCCAATAAACTAGAAACACCAATCAGAAAGGATTTAGGCACCCCTATATTCATAGCAGCACAATTTACAATAGCTACAATTTGGAAACAGCCTAGGTGCCCGTCAGCAGATGAGTGGATCAGAAAACTGTGGTACATCTACACAATGGAATTCTATGCTGCCATTAAAAAGAAGGAATTCTTACCATTTGCAGCAACCTGGTTGGAACTGGAGAGCCTTATGCTTAGTGAAATAAGCCAGTCAATGAAGGAGAAGCATCACATGATCGCACTCATTGGAGGATAATAAAGAACATTATAAACTGATGAACAAAAGGATAGATACAGAGACAGTAAAGCTTCAAACAGACTGTGAAATTACAGCAGGAAGATTAAAGTTAGGTGAGGTAGATAAGAGATCAATCAAAGGACTTGCATCTATGCATATAATCATAACCATGAACATAGACACTGGGGGGTTGGGGTATGCCTGGGAGGGAGGGGGGGCAATGGGGAGATATGTATAAAAAATTAATAAAAGAAGAAGGAAAAAAAAAGTTAAATTTTATACTTGTAGGAATTCAGAGGCTTGTAATGTGCTAATACGTAGTATGAAACACCGAGAGGTAGATTGAATAGTCAGTGTTTCCCCCACATATTTGGAAATATTTTTTCATGAACCATATTAAGTTCCACAGAATATCTCTATCTATCTATCTATCTATCTATCTATCTATCAACTATCTATCATATATCTATATCTATATCTGTATCTATATCTGTATCTATATCTATATCTATATCTATATCTATATCTATATCTATATCT
>JAAGEH010000037.1:9401101-9414081 GCA_011751065.1 Lasiurus cinereus
CTGTTGCTTGTCACATAGTATATAAGCCTGACTTTGTATGGACTCGGAGCTCTCAGCCTCTGCTCTGCTTTCAGAGTACGTTGTGAGCCACAGCATGCTTGGTCTGCAATAAACCCCTTGCTGTTTGCATGAGAACGTCTCTTGAAGTCCTCCTTTGAGCGGCGAGCGTTTCGACCCTAACAAAAGTTTTCAATTATTTTTACTTGATTAGCATTCCCTTGAGGTTAATGATGTGATCTTTCTTTTGACTAGGAGGAATCAGTAAAAATTTTAGAAGAAAATTAAATTTCAATGGTTTGAAATAACCAGGACTTCCTAACAGCTAAACAAATTAGTTTCCTGACCCAAATCTAACCAAAAGAGCCCCACAATAAGTTATTTGTACACTCTGTTAAACAATTTTCCAACCAAAACTTTTTATATATTAAATAAGTTGGAAATTCAAGGTGTCTGTGTTGATTTGATTTTCTGCTCTATCAGGAAAATATGTAAAAGAAATTGCTGCTTCCTAGACCAGTTCAATTTCCTGACTAGGGAAGATATTGCACCATCTGTTTTACATTCTCTGGTGCCTGTGAATGTCATTTTTATCTCTTTTCTCTATAAAGAAAACCTGCCAAGAGTCACCTATGAAATGACCTGTTGCTCTTTGCTCTTTCACTGGCATATGAAGAGGTGGTTATATTAGTAAGGGTATTTTCTACTTCTCATTAAATTTGAGAAGAAAGAGTGTTTGGAAATTCAGATGTCCTGAGGAGTAGTTAACTGGTTGCCTGTCATAGGTTTGATAAAATGACATTTATTGTGGTGAATTCATACCAGCCTACAGTCTGATTCTAAGACTAGTAGGTCTTGAATATTAATTTGTTAATATTCTGAAATTGCTGTGTACTCAAATTCTCAATACTTAAACCAGAAAACAAACATATTATTGATAATTTATAATTGCTATATAGACTTTATTAGCATTCTTTTGAGGTTAATGATGTGATTTTTCTTTTGACTTGAACAGTGATTAAACTAACAAGTCTTTGGAGTTAGTGCCTGTGCTCAAACCTCAAATCTGCTATTTCCTGTCACTGATATATCTGTTAATTTCATTTTTTCCACTTTTATTCTCATTCTTTACTGCTTCCACCATTCAGATTTATAATTTGTAACTCATCAAAGTATATGAACTCATGTGTGCTGCAGTAGTGTGCTGCAGCAGGCAAGGCAGCTGTTATTATTTACATTTCATGGGTAAGTTTGTTAAGAGACAAATAGATAATAAAAATACTGCCATAGTTAATACGATGAAATGAAGAATAGAACAAAGACTTTCCAACTCTCAAATCAAGTTCTTTTCAATTCACCACAATGTCTTTTAAGAGTCTTATTGTGATTGGTGTAGACCTTCACAACATGCAAGGTTGTGTTGTTCAAGGCCACCTAGATGGTTTTAACCATTCACCATCTTGAGGTCAAAACTATGTCTTACTCATTTCTCCTCTGCCAGGATAGCACATTCTGAGGATGCATTAGCTCCCTGATAAATAGTTGATGCTATAATCCCAAGTAATGCACTGGCAAAAGTAGTACCTTAAGGTTGGGCAGTGTGATAGCACAATGACAAGGAAGGTTCTCTTGGGAATCCTGTCAGTTGTGTTTATACATTTCTATACTTAGGAAATGTGAGGGATGCTACAAATGATAAGCCAGTGTTGCCTCTTTCTTCTCACCTGTATGGGATTTTAGGTTATGGACTTCACTGAATGGTCATGGAAATGGCGTTTCAATTGGTGTGAGGGAAAATTACCCTTCCCCTACATGCATTGATGCCCTTTGATACTGGGAAGGTTATCTCGTTTTCACCAATGACTCTCCCCTGCCTCCATGCTTTTTTTTTTTCTTTACTTTCTTTTCCTTTTTTTTATTGTTTAAAGTATTACAAAACGTAGTACATAAGTCTCCTTTTTTTTCCCCCCCATTGATCTCCGTCCCCCGCCCCCCAGCATTCCCTACCCTCCAGTGTCTTATATCCATTAGTCATGCTTATATACATGCATACAGGTCCTTCCATTGATCTCTTACAGCCACCCCACCCCAACGCCTGCCACTTCCCCTGCCTTCCCCCTGTAGTATGACAGTCTATTCCATGCTTCTCTGCCTCTGCATCTGTTTTCCTCCCCTGCCGCCGCTGATTCTTTTTTTTTAAAAACACATCTTGCCTCTGCAGACTAGAATAAACCTATAAGAACAAAAAATGTTTGAGTCCCAATTTCTATGTCCAACAGTTCAGCAATGGTATCTGGATGGTGGACAAATGGTGGCAATGCAGGTCCGACCCTCTTTCCTTTAAATCCTAGTCATCCTCTAGGGATGCACAGCTGCTGACTGCTCGCATGGCAAGGCGTCGTCAGTGTCTTCCACCTGTGGACTGTTTCTCCTCTTGTCTTCATGGTTGGCGCAGACCTGTCAGTTCCTCTCTGTTGCAGGAGTCCACTTGGTCTTGGAGTTGTTTTCTGAATGTATATAAACATATTCTCGACCAAGAGTTAATAAAGGAATCTTTTCTATAAAATTGACTTGGAGTCCTTTTTATTTATTGCCCAAAGGGTTTTCCTTTGGCTTATTTTGACACCATGTGTGTTTTTCATGAGTGTCTTGATGTTAGCATTACAAATGAAAATTAATTTTCTAAAGTAAAATTTTTCTAGATGTAATTTACTTACAGGATATTTTTCCTTACATGATATTATCCTACTATTTCCCCCCCTTTTTTTTTGACTAATGGATATTTTTGTAAATTTTTCATGTAATCTTGATAACTTTAAATTTTAATTTTTTGCACAAAAATATGACTGCTTTATTATTAGTTCATTGCATGTTAAGCAATTTTACTATGAGATGAAATACCAATAGAAATTTAAGTTAATACTTTAGAATCAGCTTTTTGTCCAGTACAATTAAATTTTATTGAATATTCACTTATTTCAATTAGCCAATTTAAATTACTATCCAATTTAACACTCTACCAAAAATCTTGGATTACCCTGTAAATATTAGTGGAAATGATTATTTGCATTATTGAGTGGGCCCTGAGCATTCCTGGTGCTAGGCTGGATTTAGATATAGGGCAGCTGCTGTCGGCAAGTCTCTGGCTATTACCTGGGTCCTGATATGAGCTGGGCCCAGTCCCTGTCTGTTACCTGGGTCCCGATCTGTGCCGGGCTTGGGAAAGGAAGCAGCCATGGGGGCAGGAGACCTCCCTCAGAAGGAGTGAGGGTCCAGGCCCCTGCGAGGTTAGGGGGATGAGGGTCTGTGCCTCCCTCACCTCTGTTGACCCCCAAGTTCTCTCCTGATGGCCCTACTGTGACAGTGCCTGTCTTAGGTTGTTCCTTCCCTGAGGAATTTTACCCATCTCTGGCTAACCAGTCATCCTCCTGGGCCAAGAAGGGTGTTGTGAGGTTCAGTTCTGTCTTCTTGGGAGCCTATGCCCCCGTGGCCTCCATGCCCAGCACCTCCCTTGGGATCCCCTCGCCTGCTGGCAGGGCCCTGGCACTGACCACATATCTCAGGGAACTCAGGTTCCTTCTCCAGGGAAGACCCAGCTCACACCATTGGGCGAGATGCAGATCCATTATACCAGCCATCTCGTAGCTTCAACCTCAGCATGAATAGAAAGCGCAGATAACAGTTGAGGGAATTTGGATTGTGAGAGGAGGGTCCCTCTTGGCAAAAAGGGTAAGAGAGGCCAATATAGAATGCTCAAGTACCTTCCCAATGCCTTGGGAAGGGATTAAATCATTTCATGTCCTTTTTTAAATTGCTGCCAAACATTCAAAGAATTAGTTTGTAATTGTTCAATATGCTGTTGTGAAATATCAAGAATTATAATGACATTGTAGAATAATATCATGCAAGGATATTCTTTGCTCTAGGCCATGGCAATTCAATTTCAAACTAGTTGTCAATTTCTTTTTGTAACTTTATATAAACTTTGTCAGGGAGGCAAAAACACAAATTACTTTAGTTCAAGAGACCACATCAGCAGATGAATGGATTAAAAAACACAAATTACTTACTTTAGTTCAAGAGGCCACATTTGTTGTGGGCGACCCGCCAATGACGACCACCAGACAGTCCAATTTGAAATTTGGGAAGCCTTTATTTCGAACTCGAGTCTGGGCTCACGTCTCAACTGACACAGCAGCGAGCAACGAGAGCCCCGAACCCTAGTAGCAAGTACTTTTTATCCCCAACACAGGGGGACTTGGCAGTCTGTGATTGGACAAGCTTCTTACAAAGGGTCAGTTTTATTACATGCAGCTGTAGAAATTTCAGTTACACAATAGGTTGCAAAAAAACAAGCAAAAAAACAAGGCGGGGGGGGGGGCGGTATCTAACCTTAACCCAAAACAGTTTCTGTTGACCTGGTTTGGCCTGTTGATACAGCCTTGCAGTTACCTCAAGCAGGATGTCCCTGGGGAGTTTTTGTTTGTTTGTTTGTTTGCAACAGAGCTACTTTGAACAAAAACAAGGGTGGGAGTCATGCTTGTATCAAGCCACCTCCTCTTTACTGTAAACCATCTGTGAGGGCCCAGCTCTTCGGGGCTAGGGTCTGTCTTGGCAGAGTTTTATGCCAGAACATTCCCTGCTGGTCTTATTGGAGAATGAAATCGTTGATTCCTGTTGTTCCCATTCCTCTTCCCTTTGGGTTGGTAATGGGTGTGTAAGACCATGAGTTTCACAGCTTGAATCCTACTCTGTATGAAGGCCATTAAGCTCCGCATGAGACAGGGTCCAACAAGAAGTATAACTATGAGCAACATGAGAGGACCTGCTATAGCTGTAAGTAGGGTGGTTAACCAGGGAGACCAGTTAAAAAGATTCTCATACCAATTTCCTTCTTGCCTGCGTTTTTCTTCTCTATCTTGTAGGCGTTTTCTTAGCTGGCCTAGGCTTTCTCTGATAACACCTGAATGGTTAGCATGGAAGCAGCAGGTCTCTCCTAGAGCTAGGCATAGGCCTCCCTGCTTTAGGAACAATAGATCTAGCCCCCTCTGGTTCTGAAGTACTACCTCTGCGAGAGAGCTTAGAGACTTCTCTAGCTGTGCGACGGTGCTTTCTAGAGTGCTGAGATCCTGGTTTATTTGTTGGCTTAACTCTTTGTAATTTTCCTTTCCAGTGATGAGCGCAGCCGCTCCCATGGCTGAGGATCCTGCGACCCCGAGCCCAACTAGGAACAGGACTAGGACAGGGGCTCTTTTTACTCTCCTGGGTTCTAGCCTGAGATGTTCTCGCACCCCTTCCCCCGAGTAGTAATATACCTGGGGAAGTATGTGGACCAAGATACAGATACCCGGGTTGTCCCTGCTTATTAGGGTAGCTGGGAAGGCACAAGGTGTTATCCCATTACTGCAGGCCCACCAAGTTCCCTCTGGAGCAACAAAATAAACTTCTAGGGAACCATTATCCTCTTCAGGCAGCTTTATGGTCTGGGAGCAGGAAGAAGAGTACGGGGAGGACTTCAATTTATAATTGTCGGGCACTAGGCAAGTTCCCTTCCCTTGGAAATCTCCCAGGGTTATTCGGGAGGTGTTGCCCCACCTGCATAAATCTTGAGGCAAACTAGTAATGGAGTAGTTTTGGATATCACTACTCTCTTTCGCGATTGAGTAGTTTGCCCCGATGCCTGTATAATAAGGTGGCTCGGGATTTAAGCAGAGCCAGCAGTCCTCAGTAATGTTAGGGGATGTCTCATTCAAGAATCTGAAAGTGGAATCCAGAAAGTTTAGTACCCCTCAGCTTGGTACTGCTGCTGGAGTAGGCAGACTCTTCCTCTCCCCTGGGGAGTCTGTTCCTGGGGTTCCCTCTTGTGGAGAGGGGGTCACTCGGGGCCCATGAGCCTTTGGAAGCTCAGGGAGGAGTAAGGGGCGTAAGGGACACACCGGGTTCCTGGCGCGGAGTTGAGTGCGCCTCTGGATGGTGAACAGCTCCCCGGGGTCCATCCCAGACACATATAGGCAGAGTCCCCAAGTTTTTCCTCCTTCCCAGTAACTGGCCCTCCAATCTTGGGGTTGGATAATTACTGGGTTGCAGTTCCCAACAGAGCAGTTGCGGGCAGGGGCTCCTGGTCTTACAACCCCAGTGAATCTGGGTTGGGGGGTCTACTGTCTTCCATGGGGCAAGAGTCTTGCAACCCCAGCTGGCACAGTAGTAGTCTTCTTCTGTCCCACAGTGTGGTGGTCCTTCTTGGGGGCATATAATGTTGGGACCTCCAAAGCCCCTGCTCAAGACTAAGCTTTCCACACTCGTATGAGTTCACCCTGGCTCGACCACCTCGGGCCATCGCTGGGGAGTTGTTGTTCCAATTTTCCCCAAATATCTTGCATAAGTCAGTTTTTATCTGGAGGGCCCCAAGGGTGGTTACATTACCTATAATTTTTCCATCTAGGGTTCGAGTTACTTCCCATATATAGGTGGGTGCATGGTGAGGGTTCCACGCTGCTGTCAGCAGGCAGCTGAGGAAGAGGAATGCTGCTCCAATCTGACCTTTAGGGGGTTCCCTGTATGGACGACCTTCCATTGTCCTCCGGGGTCCTCAGCTTTCTTCACTTGGATTCGGTGAATCCAGTGCTTTTTCCCAGCAACTTTGACATCAGTAGGGGTGCTCAGGATGACCTGGAAGGGTCCATCCCACCGAGGTTCAAGGGGGTCCGGGTTGTGCTTTTTTACCCAGACTAAGTCACCAGGTTGGTAGGCTGGGGCGCGGTCCTTGTCTCCGGAGGCAACCCGCTCCTGGTAGACAGCCCACACCATCTTGTGTGTAGCTGCCCTTGTGGCTTGTAGAGCCTGCAAAGACTTGAGGAGATTTCTGTTAGAGAGGGCGGCCAGCTCCTCCTCCCTTAACCGTGGGAGGAGAGGTGGGGGCTGGCCAAACATAATCTCAAAAGGGGCTAATCCTTTCACATATGGGGTGCACCGAGCCCTGAGCAGGGCAAATGGAAGGAGACTCACCCTGTTCTCGCCAGTCTCTATTTTTGACTTAGTTAAAGTTTCCTTAAGAGTCCGATTCATTCTTTCTACCTGCCCAGAGCTCTGTGGTCTGTACACACAATGTAATTTCCATGAGCTCTTAAGGATTTCTGCTACTGACTGGGTAATTTTGGCAATAAATGCCGCGCCATTGTCGGACCCCATATATAGTGGTAGGCAAAACCGGGGGACAAGTTCAGAGAGAAGTTTCCTAGCAACTACCTGAGCTGTCTCTGATCTGGTTGGATAAGCCTCAGGCCAGCCGGAGAAAGTGTCCACCATTACAAGGAGGTATTTGTACCCCTCCTGAGTCGCCAGCAGCTCAGTGCAGTCCACTTCCCAGTGCTCCCCCGGGTTGGAACCTCGGAAGCGGCTGCCTCGTGGCTCGGCTACCGGGGGTCCTTGGTTTACCTGGGCGCAAGTCTGGCACTTCCTTGCCAGATCCTTGGTTATTTGACCTAGCCGAGGGATGTGGTACTTCTTTCCCAAGAGTTCTGCAAGTTTTGTTCCTCCTAGGTGGGTAATCCTGTGGGTCTGGTGGGCTATCGTGCGCCCTAGGGCCTCAGGGAGGAAGTCTCCCATCGGGCAGATGGAGCCAGCCGGACGGTAGCTCTCGGGTTTGCAGTTTCTTGGCAGCTTCCATCTCTTCAGCTGAGTAGATGGGGTTCGGTTCCAGTTCTACTTTCGGAACTACTGCCAGCACCTTCAGGGGCCCTACTGGTCTTTTGGCAATGTCCTTTGCTGTCCTATCAGCAAACCGGTTTCCCCCAGCCACCGGGGAGTCATCTTTTTGATTTCCTCGGCAATGGATGACAGCGACCTCTTTCGGTCCCCATGTGGCTGACAGAAGGCCTAAAATCTCTGGGGCATGCTTGATGTCCTTTCCCCCTGATGTGAGTAGCCCCCTTTCCTGGTATAGGGCCCCGTGGACATGTACCGTAGCAAAGGCATATCTATTGTCCGTGCAGACATTTATCTTCTTTCCCTTTCCCCAGCGGAGGGCTTGGGTGAGCGCTATCAACTCTGCCTTCTGGGCTGATGTACCATGTCCCAGCGCTTGGGCCCAGATGACCTCATCCTGGGTGACAACCTCAGCCCCTGCATATCGGGTTCCCCCGTCTTCGAAGCTGCTGCCATCAGTAAAGAGGGTCTCATCTGGGTCTTGGATGGGAATATCTGTGAGGTCGGGGCGGAGTGAGGTGAGAGTGGTGAGAATCTCCTCGCAATCATGGAGAGGACTCTGAATCTCCTCCCCATCAGGCAGCAGGGTAGCTGGGTTGGGCGCAGCAGTTTTCAGGAAACGCTTGCGGGGTGGGGCGAGGAGGAGGACCTGGTATTGGGTGATACGGGCATTTGAGAGCCATCGCTCTGGGGGCCTGCACAGGAGGCCCTCCACATTGTGGGGTGCTACCACTTGGAGGTTCTGCCCGAAGGTCAACTTGGAAGCTTCCCTTACCAGCGTGGCTGTTGCTACGATGGCCTTTAGGCAGCCTGGCCACCCGGCTGACTCAGGGTCTAGTCTTTTAGACAGATAGGCTACCGGTCTCCTCCACGGGCCCAGAGTCTGAGTCAACACTCCCTTCGCCACCCCCTGAGACTCGGTGACAAACAGCTGGAAAGGCTTAGCCAAGTCCGGGAGGGCTTAAGCAGGGGCATTAATAAGAGCTCGCTTCAGGCTCTTGAAGGCCTCTTCCTCTTTATCTGTCCAAACCAGGTTAGGATCCTTTCCCCCTGTGGCAGCATATAGGGGTTTGGCAATTTCTGCAAACCCTAGTATCCAGAGTCTGCAGTATCCCACTGCCCCTAAAAATTCTCTGACCTACCTCTTCGTCTTAGGGATGGGTATGGATTTGATGGCCTGGATCCGGCCATCAGATAGCGTCCGCTCACCTCCTCTGATGTGATACCCGAGGTACTTTACCTCCGTGGAGCAGAGTTGCACCTTCCTGGCCGAGACGCGGTATCCCAGATCGTTGAGGTTCTTGAGTAGGTCACGGGTAGCTGCTTGACAGGCCTCTTCCTCCTCTGCAGCCAGCAGAAGGTCATCTACATACTGGAGTAGGGTGACATCTGGGTGGCTGAAACGAAAATCTTTCAAGTCCTGGCTTAGAGCCTCTTCAAACAGAGTTGGGGAGTTTTTGAACCCTTGGGGGAGGCGGGTCCAAGTCAATTGCCGATTCCCCTTTCTCTGGGTCCGTCCACTCGAAGGCGAAGATCGATTGGCTGGAAGGAGCCAGCGGCAAGGAGAAGAAGGCATCCTTCAGGTCTAGAACGGTGTAAAATCGCTGCCCAGGCTTCAGAAGGCTCAGTAGGGTATATAAGGTTTAGGGCAGTGGTTCTCAACCTTTCTAATGCCGCGACCCTTTAATACAGTTCCTCATGTTGTGGTGACTCCCAGCCATAAAATTATTTTTGTTGCTACTTCATAACTGTAATTTTGGAACTGTTATGAATCGTATCTGTGTTTTCCAATGGTCTTAGGCAACCACTGTGAAAGTGTTGTTTGACCCCCAAAGGGGTCGTGACCCACAGGTTGAGAACCACTGTTTAAGGAAACCTATATAAAGTTATTTAATCCAGTGCTTCCTAAACTTATGGAAACATGGCACAACTCTTTGTGCCAGAACAGTAGTTGACAGTACACCAGTTTGGAAAATATTGATGTTGATAGTCTCCTTTTCTGTCCTGCCTATCTAACTTAGGCAAAATATGCAATTGTGTGTGCATACGTGTGTGTGTGTGGGGGGGGTGAATGTGTGTGTATGTGTGTATGACAGAGAGAAACCTAAAGATTAATTAGATATAACACACTCAAAGTCAGGGACAACTGATTACTAAAATAGGTTAACTCCAATTTTTAGACATCCTATCCTTCTGTGATACTGTTTTAGAAAACTAAATGTAATTAATTTGATTTTTGAAAGGTTATGATTTCTTTACAGAAAATAATCCTCTATGTCCTGGATAGGCTATCAATTATTCTTTAAATCAACTGCCCATGGGGGGTTAAATGTGCCAGCCAGTCTGCAATAGGCTTACACCTAAAAATGATGAAATGGATTCATTTAAGTCTCTGATGGTTCAATGTCTTAGGTCAGTGGTTGGCAAACTCATTAGCCAACAGAGCCAAATATCAACAGTACAATGATTGAAATTTCTTTTGAGAGCCAAAATTTGTAAACTTAAAACTTCTTCTAATGCCACTTCTTCAACACAGACTCGTGGTATTTTGTGGAAGAGCCACATTCAAGGGGTCAAAGAGCCGCATGTGGCTCACGAGCCACAGTTTGCCGACCACTGTCTTAGGTGAACTTTTTTAGGAAATTTATTACTATTATCTTTTATGACATCAAATAAATATTTCTTATTTAAAACATTTAGTTGGTTGATTAATTTTCACATCAATTATATTGATTTTTGTCTAGATATAAATATTTAACTACCCCTATGCCTTTTTTTAAGAAAAAGAAAATGTTTATTTTAAGAAAAAGAAAATGTTCAAAAAGTGTTGTATCTCTGTTTTCAGCTTTCTTTCTCTCCAATCTATGTTCTACCCCTCAGCCTAAGGAGTTTTCAAAAATTCTAGTCTAACTGTGCAATTATACTAATTAAGACATTTTGATGTCCCTCCAATTATGTACAGAATGATGTCCAAACACCTAACATTGTTAACTAGATCTTACATAGCTTGGATCTATTTTGTATTTAGTTTCATCTCTTACCACTTCCTGGTTGCTCACTTTGGTTTGGTTACACTGACATATATGCAGCCACTTATCTATATATATAAAACCATTACCACTGGAAGACTGGAAGATCAACCAGATGACCAGCCTGGAGCTATGACACGCACTAACTACCAGGGCGCAGATGTTCAAAGCAGGAGCTGTCCCTTAGTGGTCAGTGTACTCCCATAGTCAACCTCCTGTAGCAGGCCATCCTCCCATAGTCCCTCCCCGCAGCCTGCCAGCCTCAGTCGGGACTTGGTGAGACAGCTCCGATCAGTCCTGATGGCCAGCCAGGCTGAGAGACCACACTTGTGCACAAACTCATACACTGGGCCTCTATTGTTTTATAAGCTCCCACTTTGCCTAACTTATTATTTCTATCATATACACTCCTATGCCTATCTTCTCTTCATCTGCTTAGCCACTACATGCTCAATGTTTTCTTCTAAGATGTCATTATTTTAGGGTAACTTTCCACTACCTCTAACAGTAAGCAAAACATTCTTCAAAAGTACTCCCAAGAACTTATATGTATATATGCATAAACCATGGACACAGACAATAGTGTGATGAAGGCCTGGGAAAGATTGTAGGGTGGATGGGATCAATGGGGGAACATGTGACATCTGTAATACTTTAACAATAAAGAAAATTTTAGAAAAGGACTCCCATAACATTCTTTGTTTTTACACATCACTGTAGCTACCAAGCCCTACTGAAATTTCCTTTGAATAATACAATTTTAATAATTATTGGAGAGAGAGAAATGGAAACCACAATATATCTTTCAACTAAAGTAAAAAAAAAACAAAACCAAAAACATAGCACTCTGTATTTCATAAACTGAAATCACTTGTTTTAAATACAGAGTAATGGTTTTAAGGATGTTTAAATGGCTGGATGACAAATACACACAACTCAATAAGAACTATAAGGAGCTGAATGAGAAATGTCACCGACATGAAAGAAACCAAGAGGAGATGAAGAGTGACATAATTGCAATAAGGAACACAATGGAAGGCCTAACCAGTAGTCTAGAAGAGGCTGAGGACCACATCAGCAAATTAGAAGACAATGAAGGAAAAAACACACAAACACAGCAGCAACTGGAAAGAAGATTTAAAAAAACAAGAAGAGAGCCTAAGGGAGACTTGGGACAAGAGAAAACTAAACAACATTGAGCTTAATGGGGATACCAGGAGGAAAGGAAGAGAAACAAGGAACAAAAAACTTACTTGAAGAAATAACGACAGAAAACTCCCCTGATATTGGCAAGAAAAAAACTATGCAAGTCCAAAAAGTACATAGAGTCCCAAACAAGTTGAACCCCAAAAGACGGACACCAAGACACATCATAATTAAATTGGTGAACACTAATGACAAAGTAAGAATCTTAAAGGCTGCCAGAAAGAGACAGAAAGTTACCTACAAGGGATCTCCTATAAGAATATCAATGGATTTCTCAACAGAAACACACCAGGCCAGAAGGGAATGGAATTAAATATATAAAGTGATGCAAAGGAAGGGGCAGAAACCAAGAATACCATAACCAGCAAGGCTATCATTCAAAATTGAAGGTGGAATCAGGAGCTTCACAGACAAAAAAGGGCTAAGAAAGTTTATCATTACCAAGCCAGCAGTGCAAGAAATGCTAAAGGGACCGCTGTAAAAAGAAAAAAAGAGAAAGGCAAAAAGAAACACCAACACTAAGGAAAAATATGACAGCAAACATGAACTTGTCAATATTAACATGAAATGTAAATGAGCTAAATGCACCAATCAAAAGACATAGGGTAACTGAAAGATTAAGAAAATATGACTATATATTTGCTGTCTACAAGAGACCCACCTCAGAGCAAAGGAATCACACAGACTGAGAGTGAAGGGATGGAAAAACATTTTTCAGGCAAATGGAAATGAGAAAAAAGCTGGGGTTGTGATACTTATATCTGATAAAATAGTCTTCAAAGTAAAGGCCATAAGAAGAGATAAGGAACGCCAATACATAATACTAAAGGGAGCAATTCAACAAGGAGATAAAACTCTAGTAAACATATATTCACCCAATAGAGGAGCACCCAAATACATAAAACAACTTCTGGAAGATATCAAGAGAGAGGTTGATAGCAACACAGTCATAGTAGGGGGCTGTAATACCCCACGGACACCACTGGGTAAATCTACCAAACAAAGATTCAGCCAAGAAACAGCAATCCTAAATGATACACTAGG
>JAAGEH010000037.1:9424081-9440066 GCA_011751065.1 Lasiurus cinereus
AAACAAAGATTCAGCCAAGAAACAGCAATCCTAAATGATACACTAGGTCAGATGGACTTAATTCACATCTTTAGAACATTCCACCCCAAAGATACAGAATATACATTCTTCTCCAGGGCACATGGAACATTTTCACGGATAAACCATATATTAGGACACAGGAAAGGTCTCTTCAAATTCAAGAAGATAGAAATCATATCAAGCATTTTCTCAGATCACAATAGCATAAAACTGGAAATCAACAACAATAAAAACAATCCAAAAAAATCAAACACTTGGACACTAAATAGCATGCCATCAAAGAACGACTGGGTTACCACAGAGATCAAAGAAGAAATAAAAAAACATCATGGCAACAAATGACAATGAAAACACAACAATCCGAAATCTATGGGACACAGCAAAAGCAGTCTTGAGAGGGAAGTTCATAGCTCTACAAGCTTACTGCAAAAAACAGGAAAAAATGATAATAAATTTTCTAACCCAAAACTCAAAGTGTTAGAAGGAGAGCAACAAGAAAAGCCCACTGTAAATGGAAGAAAGGAAATAATAAATATCAGAGCAGAGATAAATGATAGAAACCAAAGAAACAATACAAAATATCAATGAAACCAAGAACTGGTTCTTTGAAAGATTAAACAAGATTGATGAACCTGTAGCCAGGGTCACCAGGAAGCAAAGAGAGGGAACCCAAATAAACAAAATCAGATATGAAAGAGGAGAAATAACAACAGACACCACAGAAATACAAAGGATTGTTAAAAAATATTAAGAACAACTCTATTCCAACAAACTAGACAACGTGGAGGAAATGGACATATTCTTAGAAAAATGCAACCTTCTAAAACTCAATGAGGAAGAATCAAATAATCTCAATAGACCAATAACTATGGAAAGCATTGAAGCAGTTATTAAAAAGCTCCCAGCAAATATAAGCCCGGGGTCAGAATGCTACACAGGGGACTTTTTCCAAACATTCAAGAAACAACTAAAACCTATCCTCCTCAGACTATTCCAAAAAATTCAAGAGGAAGGAACACTTCCAAGCTCATTTTATGAAGCCAGCATCACCCTAATACCAAAACCAGATAAAGAAAACACAATGAAAGAGAATTAGAGGCTAATATTCCTCGTGAACATAGATGCCAAAATCCTCAACAAAATTCTAGCAAATCGAATCCAGCAGTACATCACAAAGATCATACATGGTGACCAAGTAGGATTTATTCTGAAAATGCAAGGATGGTATAATAACTGCAAATCAATAAACGTGATGCATCACATAAACAAATTGAGAGATAAAAACCACATAGTCATATCAATTGATGCAGAAAAAGCATTTGACAAAATCCAATACCCATTTTTGGTAAAATCTCTCAGCAAGGTGGGAATAGAGGGATCACATCTCAACATAATAAAAGCCATATATGACAAACCCACAGCCAACATCATACTCGATGGACAAAAACTAAAACCATTTCCCCTAAGAACAGGAACAAGACAGTGGGGCCCACTCTCACCACTCCTGTTCAACATAGTACTGGAAATACTAGCCATTGCAATTAGGCAAGAGGAAAAAATAAAAGGCATCCAAATTGGAAAAGAAGAAGTAAAACTGTCCATACTCGCAGATGACATGATATTGTACTTAAAAAGAAAACAACAAAAGACTCATCAACAAGTTATTAAACTTGATAAATGAATTCGGCAATATAGCAGGATACAAAATTAACTCCAAGAAATCTATGGCATTCCTACACACCAACAGTGAACTACCAGAAAGAGAGACTAAGAAAAAAATCCTATTTACTATCACACCAAAAAAAAAAAAAAATTAAGATACCTAGGAATAAACTTAACTAAGCAGGTAAAAGACCTGTACTCAGAAAACTAAAAGACATTGAAAAAAGAGATAGAGCAAGATATAAATAGATAGGAGAGCATAGCTTGTTCATGGATTGGTAGAGTCAACATCATTAAAATGTCCATAATAGCCAAAGCAATCTATAGATTCAATGCACTCTCCATGAAAATACCAATGGCATATTTCACAGACCTAGAAAAAACTATCCAAAAATTCATCTATAATAAAAAATAAAAATAAAAAGACTCCGAAGAGCCACAGCAATCCTGAGAAAGAAGAACAAAGTAGGAGGGATCTCAATACCAGATTTCAAGCTGTATTACAAGGCCACTCTTCTCAAAACAGCCTGATACTGGCACAAGAACAGTTATATAGACAAATGGAATAGATTAGAGAACTCAGATATCAACGCAAACCACTTTGCTCAATTAATATTTGACAAAGAAGGAATGAACATACAATGGAATGAAGACAATCTCTTCAATAAATGGTGTTGGGAAAATTGAACAGATACATGCAAAAAAATGAAACTAGACCACCAACTTACACCATACACAAAGATAAATTCAAAATGGATAAAGGACTTAAATAGAAGATGGGAAAACATAAAAATACTAGAAGAATCCACAGGCAGTGAAATCTCCGACATATGCTGAAGAAACGAAAGAGAAAATAAACTAATGCGACTACATCAAAATAAATAGCTTTTTTTTTCACATCCAAAGAAACCATCAACAAAACAACAAGAAATCCCATTGTATGGGAGAGCATATTTGCAAATGTTATCACTGATAAAGGTTTAATCTCCAACATCTACAGGGAACTTATACAATTTAATAAAAGGAAAATAAATGATCCAATAAAAAAATGGGCAATGGACCTAAATATAATTTTTTCGAAAGAAGACAGAAAGAAGGCCAAGAGACACATGAAAACATGCTCAAAGTCACTAGTTATCTGAGAGATGCCAATCAAAATGACAATGCGATACCATCTCACACTCGTCAGAATGGCTATCATCAACAAATCAACAAACAAATGCTGGTGAGTATGCGGAGAAAAAGGAACCCTCGTGCACTGCTGGTGGGAATGCAGAGTGTTGCAACCACTGTGGAGAACAATATAGAGTTTCCTCAAAAAATTAAAAATGGAACTCCCATTTGACCTAGTAATCCCACTTCTAGGAATATATCCCAAGAAACTAGAAAAGCCAATCAGAAAGGATATATCCACCCCTAATTTCATAGTAGCACAATTCACAATAGCTAAGATTTGGAAACATCCTAGTTGCCCACCAGCAGATGAGTGGATCAGAAAACCATGGTACATCTACACAATGGAATACTATGCTGCCATAAAAAAGACGGAATTCTTACCATTTGGATGGAATTGGAGAGCATTATGCTAAGTGAAATAAGCCAGTCAATCAAAGAAAAATGCCACATCATCTCACTCATTTGTGGATAATAAAGAACATTATAAACTGATGAACAAAAAGATAGATACAGAGGCACTAAAGCATCAAACAGACTGTCGAATTACAGTGGGAAGGTTAGGGAGAGTTGGGAGAGATCAACCGAAGGACTTCTATGCATGAATATAAGCATAAAAAATGGATGGATGCAAGACACTGGTTGGTGAGGGCATGTATGGGAGTGGGGTGGGGGTGGCAATGGGAAGATATGTACACATGTAATACATTAATAAAAAAATGGGGGGAAAATAGCGATGCAGGAATTTGCAGTAACTGTCATGGTCCCCAGGCACATTAGGTTTCCCCCCAAGGGGTCCAGGAAAACGGAAGTTATAATTTACCCAGACATTTCAAGCATATGCTATCATAGATGCAAAATGACAGGCTTAGTTCAGTAAAGGTTGACCTTGTCAAGGAAGATACCAGCCTAGTAGGTGACTACCCACCATAACTGCTTTTAGTTAAAGTTTAATTTAAGACCATCTTTTGTGGTTATTTTAGGCCTTTGAGTTTGCAAGACTGCCATGCAGGCTTTCCTTGATCTTATCAGGTTAGCATGTGGCCCCTTTTGTCAACAGAGAGAATCATCAATTGGTTGCCTCCTGCACACCCCCTACTGGGGCACAAGCCCTCAACCTGGGCATGTGCCCTGACCAGGAATCGAACAGTGGCCTCCTGGTTCACAGGTAGATGCCCAACCACAAAGCCACACCAACTGGGCTAGTTGGCAATTTTTAACTATTCAATACTTATCAGCTATTAGGGATATTACTGCTGTTTAAGTTCATGTCTACTTTACGCAGGCTTTCATAGTTATAACTTGTAAATACAGTGGTACCTCGAGATACGAGTGCCCTAACATACGAGATTTTTGAGATACGAGCCGTCGAGTGAGCGATTTTTTGCTTTGAAATACGAGCAATCGCGCGGATCGGCCGGCTGCACAGGACCCACCAGTTTACCGCGACTGGAGCGTCTCATAGTTTCCCATGCCTCCGTCAGTGTGCTTGTTTACCTCGTTGTCGAAGCATCTTTTGTGCATTTACATACTTTATCACATTTCTTTTTATAACCATGGGCCCGAAGAAAGCGAGTGGAAAGGTCAGTGCTCAGAAGAGGATGATGTCTATTGAATTAAAGCGTGAAATCATAGAAAAATATGAGCAAGGTGTGCGAGTGGCTGACTTGACGAGGCAGTACGGGCGTAGTGCTTCAATGATATGCACTGTGCTTAAACAGAAGGAGTCGATAAAGGGTATAACGCCAGCTAAGAGCGTTTCAATAATTTCTAAGCTCCGTAGCTCTCTCTATGAAAAGATGGAGAATTTACTGATGGTGTGGGTGATGGAGAAGCAGCTTAAAGGAGATACATTAACACAGGGCATCATATGTGAGAAGGCACGAGCGATTTACGGTGATTTGCTGGAGCAGACCCCGAGCACTTGCACGGACCAAGCATCAAAAGACTCATTTAAAGCCAGTAGAGGCTGGTTTGATAACTTCAGGAAAAGGTCCGGCATTCACTCCATAGTCAGGCATGGTGAGGCAGCAAGTTCGGATGTGAAGGCAGCTGAGGATTACCTCAAAACTTTCTCTGAACTGATAGAAACCAAAGGATATATCCCCCAGCAAGTCTTCGACTGTGACGAGACAGGGCTTTTCTGGAAGAAGATGCCAAATAGGACTTAAATAATGGCAGAGGAGAAGGCGATGCCAGGCCACAAACCCATGAAGGATAGGCTAACTCTCGCACTGTGCACCAATGCGAGTGGTGACTGCAAGATCGAGCCTCTGGCCGAGACCGGTTTGGCTCAGTGGATAGAGCATCAGCCTGCGGACTGAAGGGTCCCAGGTTCGATTCCGGTCGGGGGCATGTACCTTGGTTGCGGGCACATCTCCAGTGTGGGGCGTGCAGGAGGCGGCTGATCGATGTCTCTCTCTCATCGATGTTTCTGACTTTCTATCCTTCTCCCTTCCTCTCTGTAAAATATCAATAAAATATATTAAAAAAAAAAAGATCGAGCCTTTGCTCGTATACAATTCGGAAAACCCCAGAGTCTTTAAGTCACATAAGATTTTAAAAGATAAACTGCAAGTTATGTGGAGGGCAAACCCGAAGGCATGGGTCACCAGACAGTTCTTTGTGGAGTGGGTAAACCTGTTTGTCGGCCCTTCTGTTAAGAAATATCTACAGAAAAACAACCTAACCATGCAAGCCCTCCTCGTCCTCAGCAATGCTCCTGCTCACCCACCGAACCTCGAAGAGTTCAAGTTTATAAAGGTTGTCTACCTACCTCCCAACCCCACTCCTATCCTGCAGCCCATGGATCAGGAGGTGATTTCTAATTTTAAGAAGCTGACATCAAGCACTTGTTCCGGCGCTGTTTTGAGGTGATGGAGAACACAAACCTCACCCTTCGAGAGTTCTGGAAGAACCACTTTAACATTGTGATATGCCTCAGAATTATTGATCAGGCCTGGCTGGGTGTTACAACGAGGACTTTGACCTCTGCATGGAAGAAGCTGTGGCCTGAGGCCGTAGCCAAAAGGACCTACAAAGGATTCGAACCCGAGGTGCCAGTGGAGGAGGAGACAGTGTCTCTGGGAAAATCCATGGGCCTGGAGGTGGATGAGAGAGATGTGAATGAGCTCCTCGAGGAGCACTCTCTGGAACTCACCACGGAGGAGTTACAAGAGTTGCAGTCTCAGCAACATGCGGAGGTTCTTCAAGAAATTGGTTTCGAGGAGGAGCCAGAGGTGGAGGAGATCTCTACAAGTGAGATAAAGGAGATCTTAGGAATGTGGGAGAGGGTGTCACACTTCGTGGAAAAGAAACACCCCAAAAAAGTTGCTACTGGTCGTGCATTGGAGCTGTTCAATGAAAGTTGCCTCACCCATTTCAGAAACATTCTGAAAGGGAGGAAGAGGCAAACCTCGTTGGACACTTTTTTTGGAAATCGGCCAAAAATGCAAAGACCAGTAGCAATTAAGTTCAGTGAAGATTAGTTAAGTTTCATTCAGTTTAGGGATAAAGTGTATCATTAAGAGTGTAACGAGTAGGTAAATACACTGCATAAAACCAGTTTATTCCTTTACATTTTCTTTTATTATGTTTTTATACAATATTTGTCATTTATAAATTCATTTCTCTTATTCAAAAACACGTAACAAGAACAACTGGGGTGGCATTTTGGGGGCTGGAACAGATTAACGGCATTTCAATGGGGAAATTTGCTTTGAGATACAAGCAACTTGATATACGAGCAAGGTTACAGAACGAATTAAACTCATATCTCGAGGTACCACTGTATCTACTTTCTATATTTGAATGCATAGTAATGGGAAAGTAAGCTACTGCAGTATGAATATTCTTTCAAAAAATCTACAGTACATAGAGGCAAAGAGCATAGGGTCTAGATTTAGACTACTAGATTTTAGGCCTTGGATACCATTTACTAAATAATTATCAGAATTGTCACATTGCAATGGTTGTTCAGTGATGACTTAGTGTTAGCATTATATTCCGGCCACTTTTAAATTAATGAGAATGTTTGATGAATTGATGAGGTTAATAACTTGGGGCAACGTGTTTTTATAATGACTAACTCCTTTAGTGACATCGGTTCATCTTGCACAAAGAATTTCTCTCATACCTTTTCATCTTTACTAGGAGTCCATAGGGATGCTTAGGAGAAATAAGTTTTCACAACGTAGACAAGAGAATCTTAGAGAGAGAGACAAAATGGCAGCAGAATAGATGAACGTTTCCTGAGCCTTGTCCTAGTGCAGATGGAATTAGCAACTGAAACAAATAACACCCACCCCAAATTAGTGAAGGAAACTCAAACAATTTGCAGCCGGGAAGGGCAGGGGACCCCTGGAGAAAGGTAAAAATCAAGGATCTGGGCAGGAGGGTCTGCCAGACCTCTGAGCCCAGAGGGTCATAGGGAAACCACAGGGCATTAAGCCTTATCCCTTGGGACAAGCACAGTGTCTGAAAGGAGGTCTGCAGGACTGCTCTTTGTAGGGGATTCTAGTTCTGGGTCTACAGTCACAAAAGACTGAGCCCAGAGGGGGCAGCCTGAAGAGATGACCAGAACACGCAGTGCCATCAGGATCTGAGCTCACAGAGGTGCAGTCTTTCCCCTCTCTATGGCCTGTGCTTTTCTTCACTGAACCTAGTTCATAGGGATAGAGACACTCACCTGTGCCTAAAGTGCATGAGAAGGTGCGGACTTGTGGGATTTGGAGAGAGGCTGGGAAGAAGAGAGGGTTCAGAAGTGGCAGCGCGTCTGGTGCTAAGTCATACCTGAGTCTGGGACCTGGGCAGCCATTTTCTCCTGAAGAGATAGCCCCTCCCTCCAGTCTCTAGGCAACCAATATAGCCACACCCAGATTCCAAACTGAAAGGTATAAAGGATTTTTTAAAAAATCTGAATAGTTCCTGAAAGTCCACAGTGACTGGCCTAAAGAGAGGCCTTCAGTCCAGCAACAGGAAACTGAGAAACATTACAGTACAGAAGACTGGGATCTTAAGCCAGCCAAAGGAATGACACTTCACTTTTTCATTTTTATTTTTATTTTTTTATTATTATTTTGTTATCTCTTTTTTCTTTCTTCTTTTGTCTTTATTTTCCTTTATTTTTTGTTTGTTGCTTTATTTTCTATTTCTTTTTGCATTATTTTTCCCATCATTCTATTTTATTTAATTTGCTATTTTATACCATTTTATTTGCTATTTTTTAAATCAAATTTTTGTAAATTTATTATTATTATTATTATTATTATTATTATTATTATTATTTCCTTCTCATTCTCTTTCTTCTTATCCACTTATCCCCTTTCTACTTCCTCTATATTGAACTGAGGTGCTCCTCATATTCATCCAATTCTTAACCATATTTTCTGTATATAAGCTTAGCCTCTACAGATTCTGCCCCCACACGCTTTTCTGGGTGTTTGTATTTTTTTGGTTAATCTACTGGTTTTGTGGATATACACACACACACACACACACACACACACACACACACATATATATATATATATATATATATATATATATATATATATGTATATTCTCCTTTTTTCTTTTCTCTCTTATCTTTTTCTCTCTTTGATATCATTTATGCTCTCTTTTCTTTCCCCTAATTCTCTTTTCTCAGGTGGTCACTTACATTGCAGTTATCGGTGTCATGAGTACATTTGTGTTTTGTTCCCTTTGTGTCATGTCTTGTCCAGGAGAATTTTATCCTGCCCAGCCAATGTGCTATAGAGCAAGCCATATAACCAGGCACCAAGAGAGGGAACTCCATGTATGAATGGGATATCCCTGACCTAATTACATAGGCAGGAAAAGGCAGCAGTGAGGGGGAGAGTGTGAGTGAGTTAGGGAGCAAAAGAATAGTGTGTGGTCATGTGGGGTGTGTCTGTGTATGTGTGTGTGAGTGAGGCAAAGTTAGATCCCGCAGGACCTTCAGGGACAGGCTGAGCTCATCTAACTAGGCAACCACTGCTACCATTGCAAACAGTAGCGGGAGGTCAGGTCTTCTTCAGAGGCCTCGCCTTTTTTAAGGGAACAGCTTCTATAACTGGGAGCCAAGCCTCACCTCCACCCAGCGTGATTCCAATTAACACCTGGGATTCTATAGCCACACCTGCCAGGGACCTGCTACCTCAGCTGTGATCCCTCAGTCACCAAGTCTCCAGCCACCCCGGGTGCAGGCTCCTGTGCGTTCTGAAGGGTGGTCCCCTCTGACCAGCCCAATGCTTTAGCCCAGGGCACTGTGACCATGAGAGCAGCAGACACTTGAACAGCCTGCTCCTGTCCAAGAAGCAATAGCCCCACAAGAAGACCAGTGAAGGCCAAAGAGCCACAACCTCACGTAGCCTGTCCCTGTCCAAGTAGCAGCTGCTTTGTGAGAGCCCACTCCTTCGTCCAAGGAGCAACAATCACATGAGCAGCCCATCTGTGTCTGAGGAGCAGGAGCCACATGAGCAGTCTGCTCATGACTGAGGAGCGGCAACCCTGTGAAGCCTGCACTTTACACCCATTTGAGGAGCAACGGTTGTGCAAGCAGCATGCCCCTGTCCAAGGAGAAGCAGCAGCATGAACAGCCTACCCCTATCCGAAAGGGCAGCAGATGTGTGAGCAGCCTCCCCACCCCCTGTCAAAAAATCAGCAGCTCCGTGAGAAGCCTGCCCCCCATTCGAGGAGCAGCAGCTGCCCGAGCATCCCACCCCTGTTTGAGGAACAGCAGCCACACGAGCAGACCGCCCGTGTCTGAGTAGCAGTAGTCCTGTGCAGCCTGCACCAGTCCACAGAGCAACAGCCACACGCAGCCTGCACCCATCAGATGAGCAGCAGCTGGGGAGCAGCCTGCTCCCATCTGAAGAGAAGCAGCAGCTGCATGTGTAGCTCATTTCTATTTGAGGAGCAGCAGCCATGTGAGCAGCCTACCCCTGTATGAGGAGCAGAAGCCCTGCAAGCAATCTGCCCCTGCCCAAGGAGCAACAGCCTCACAAGAAGCTCATCCCATCCAAGAAACAGAAGTAGCATGCACACAGCCACCATCCAAGGAACAACAACCATGTGAGCAGTCTTCCCCCATCTGAGGAGCAGCAACCAAACACAGCCCACCCCTGACCAGACAGAGGAGCCACCACAGCTGCAAACAGCACCCACCAGAGGAGCTGCTGCCAACTGAATAGCAACTGCAGCAGGAGGAGCCACTGCCACTCAAGGAGCAGCCCCTGCATGACAACATCAAAAACAGTCAGTGAGATAAAAAAATGGGTAAACAAAGAAACACCCAAAAGAAAGAAAAGGAGGAATAGCCAGAAAATCAGCTAAGCAGAACAGAGGCATGCAATGAATAGAATTGAGAGCCTAAGGGAGATATGGGACAACATGAAACGAAGCAACATAAGAATAATAGGGGTGCCACAACAACAGGAAGAGGAAAAGGGTTAGAAAACCTATTTGAAGAAATAATGTCAGAAAACTTCCCTAATGTGGGGAAGAAAAAAAGTCACACAAGCACAGAGAGTCCCAAACAAGATGAACCCAAAAAGAACCACCTCAAAGACACATTATGATTATGAAGGCAAATGTTCAGGACAAAGAGAGAATCTTAAAGGATGCAAGAGATAGAAAGTTATGTACAAGAGATCTCCCATTAGATTATCAAATGATTTCTCAACAGAAACACATCAGGCCAGAAAGGAATGGAAGGAAATTTACAAAGTGATGCAAAGCAAGGGACTGAATCCAAGAATACTCTATCCAGTAAGGCTATCATTCAAAATTGAAGGGGAAATAAAGAGCTTCACAGAGAAGAAAGTGTATCACTACCAAGCAGGCAAGGCAAGAAATGCTAAAGGGAATGCTAGAAAAAGAAGGAATAGAAAGGTAAGAAGGAACACAGGCACAGAAAATAAAAATGGCTAAAAACAAGTACTGTTCAATAATAACCTTATTTTTTTCAATAATAACTTTAAATGTAAACGGATTAAATGCTTCAACGAAAACATGGATATAAAAACATGGCCCGTATATATGCTGACTACAAGAGACCCACTGCAGAACAAGGGAATCACACAGACTGAAAGTGAAGGGATAGAAAAATATTTTCCAGGCAAATAGAAAAGAAAAAGAAAAAAAAAGCTGGGGTAGCAATACTTACATCTGACACAACTGACCTCAAAGTGAAGGCCATAACAAGAGATCAGGAAGGCCACTTTATAATACTAAAGAATCTATACAGTAAGAGGATATAACCTTGATAAATATATATGCATCCAATTCAGGAGCACCCAAATACATAAAAATCTCCTGGAAAATATCAAGGGAGAGATCTACAACAATACAATCACAGAATACACCACAGACACCACTGCAAATGACTCACTAGATCAGATAGACTTACTTGACATCTTCAGAATATTTCATACCAAAGCCACAGAATATATGTTCTTCTCAAGTGCACATGGGACATTTTCAAAAATAAACCACACACTGGGTCACAAGCAAAGTCTCCCCAAATTCAATAAGATTGAAATCATATCAAGCATCTTCACAGACCACAATGGCTATCATTCAAAATTGAAGGGGAAATAAGGAGTTTGTTATATTAGAAATAAACTACAATAAAAAATATCCAAAAAACTCTAAACACTTGGAAGCTGAATAGCATGCTACTAAACAATGATTGGGTTACCAAAGAAATGAAAGAAGACATTAAAAACATCTTGGAACTTAATGACAATAAAAACAGAACAATTCGAAATCAAAGCAGTCCTGAGAAGGAAATTATAGCTCTACCGGCCTACCTCAAAAAAAAAAAAAAAAAAAACAAGAAAAAATGGTAGTAAATTGTTTAACACAACAACTTAAAGAATTAGAAAGAGAGCAACAAGAAAAGCCCACAGTGAGCAGAAGGAAGGAAATAAGAAAGATCAGAGCTAAATTTAAGTGCATAGAGACAAAAAAAAAATACAAAAGATCAATGAAACCAAGAGGTGGTTCTTTTAAAGGATAAACAAGATATAGCCAGGTTCACAAATAAGCAAAGAGAGAGGACCCAAATAAACAAAATCAGTAATGAAAGAGGAGAAATAACAACAAACCCCACAGAAATACAAAGGATTATTAAAAAATACTATGAACAACTATATTCTAACAAGCTAGACAACTTGGAGGAAATGGACACATTCCTAGAAAAATACAACCTTCCAAAACATACTCAAAAAGATCCTAAAAATATCAATAGGCTGATAACTATGGAAGAAATTGAAACAGTCATCAAAAAGTTTCTAGCAAACAAAAGCCCAGGGCCAAATAGCTTCACAGGAGAGTTATACCAAACATTAAAAGAAGAATTAAAACCCATCCCCCTCAGACTATTCCAAAAAATTCAAGAAGAAGGAACACTTCCAAACACCTTCTATAAAGCCAGCATCACCCTAATACCAAAACCAGATAAAGAAAACATAATGAAAGAGAATTACAGGCCAATATCCCTCATGAACATAGATGCCAAAATTCTCAACAAAATTCTAGCAAATCGAATCCAGCAGTACATCAGAAAAATCACACACCATGACCAAGTAGGATTTATCCTGGAAATGCAAGAATGGTACAATATATGCAAATTTGTAAATGTGATACATCACATAAACAAATTGAGAGATAAAAATCACATAGTCATATCAATTGACACTGAGAAAGCATTTGCCAAATCTAACACCCTTTCTTGATAAAAACTCTCAGCAAGATGGGAATAGAAGGGTCATACCTCAACATAATAAAGGCCATATATGACAAACCCATAGCCGACATCATACTCAAGGGACAAAAACTAAAACCATTTCCCCTAAGAACAGGAACAAGGCAGGGATGCCCACTCTCACCTCTCCTGTTCAACATAGTGTTGGAAGTACTAGCCATTGCGATCAGACAAGAAGAAGAGATAAAAGACATCCAAATTGGAAAACAAGAAGTAAAACTGTCCTTATTCACAGATGATATGATACTGTACATAGAAAGCCATAAAAACCCCATCAAAAAATTATTAGACTTAATAAATGAATTTGGCAATGTAGCAGGATACAAAATAAATGCCAGGGAATCTATGGCATTTCTATACACTAATAGTGAAATTACAGAAAGAGAGACTAAAAAAGTAATCCCATTTACCATCACACCAAAAAAATTAAGATACATAGGAATAAACTTAACTAAGGAGGTAAAAGACCTACACGTGGAAAATTACATGACAATGAAAAAAGATAGAGGAAGACATAAATAGATGGAAGAAGATACCGTGTTCATGGATTTTTAGAATCAACATCATCAAAATGCCCATACAATCTATATATTCATTGCACTCCCCATGAAAATACCAAGAGCATATTTCACAGACCAAGAACGAACTTTCCAAAAATTCATCTGGAATAAAAAAATACCCCAAATAGCTGCAGCAATCCCGAGTAAAAAGAACAAAGTAGGTGAAATCTTAATATCAGATAGCAAGCTTTACTACAAAGGCACTGTTCTCAAAACAGCCTAGTACTGGCACAAGAACAGACATATAGATCAATGAAATAGAACAGAAGATCCAGAAATCACCAAAACCACTATGCTCAATTAATATTTGACAAAGGAAGCCTGAACATGCAATGGAGTTAAGACAGTAAATAGTGTTGGGAAAATTGGACAGATACATGAAAAAAAAAATGAAACTAGACCACCAACTTATACCATACACAAAAATAAACTCAAAATGTATAAAGGACTTAAACATAAGATGGGAAACCATAAAAATACTAGAGGAATCCACCAACAGCAAAATCTCAGACATATGCTGAAGCAATGTCTTCACTGATACTGTTTATAGGACAATGGAAACTCAAGAGAAACTAAACAAATGGGACTACATAAAATAAAATGTTTCTGCACAGCAAAATAAACCATCAACCAAACAACAGGAAAGCCCACTGCATGGGAGAACATATTTGCCAAGATATTTCAGATAAGGGTTTAATCTCCAAAATTTACAGGGAACTCATACAACCCAACATAAGGAAGATAACTCAATCAAAAAATGGGCAATGGACCTAAATAGATACTTTTCTTTCAAAAGAAGACAGAAGGCCAAGAGACATATATGAAAACATGCTCAAAATCACTAATTATCTGAGAGATGCAAATCAAAAGGACAATGTGGTGGTACCATCTCACACTTGTCAGAATGGCTATCATCAACAATTCAACAAAGGACAAGTGCTGGAGAGGATGCGGAGAAAAAGGAACCTTGGTGCACTGCTGGTGGGAATGCAGACTGGTGCAGCCACTCTGGAGAACAGTATGGAGTTTCCTCAAAAAACTAAAAATGGAACTTCCATTTGACCCAGTGATCCCACTTCTAGTAATATTTCCCCAAAACTAGAAACACCAATCAGAAAGGATATATGGACCTCTATGTTCATAGTGGCACAATTCACCATAGCTAAGATTTGGAAACAGCCTACGTGCCCATCAGCAGATGAGTGGATTAGAAAACCATGGTAAATCTATACAATGGAATACTACACTGCAGTAAAAAAGAAGGAATTCTTACCATTTGCAACAGCATGGATGGAACTGGAGACCATTATGCTAAGTAAAATAAGCCAGTTCAGAGAAGGATACATATCACATGATCTCACTCATTTATGGAATGTGATGTATATCATAAACTGATGAACAAAAACAGACGCAGAGACAGAGAAGCATCGATCAGACCATCATACCTCAGAGGGAAGCAATGTAGTCAAGACAGGCAGTCATCAAAATGTTTATAAGGGGATAAGGGGGAGAGAACAACCAAAGGACTTGTATGCATCCATATAAGCCTAACCAATGGACACAGACAACAGGAAGGTGAGGGCATGAGTGGAGGGCTTGGGCAGATAAGGACACATGTAATACCTTAATCAATAAAGAGGGTTTTTTTTTTAAAAGGAGAGAGACTCTAAGAATGTCTAATCAAATATCCTGCTAAATACAAGTAGTATAGGATAATTAAGTTTTCAAAAATAATAAAATATTTTTATTTATTAGTTTTTGTTTAGTAACAGACATTTTATTTATGATATTATTTATAGTCTTATAGAGATGTGCTTATTTTTTTCTTTTTCTTAAAGATTTTAAAATAATTTTTTTTTATTTTTCAATTACAGTTAACATACAATATTGTATTAGTTTCAGGTATGCAACATAGTGATTAGGCATTTATATAACTTAAAAAGTGATCAGCATGATAAGAGCACTACCCATCAGACATTAGACAAAGTTGTTATAATATGATGGACTGTATTTTCCATGCTGTATCTTACATCCCTGTGAGGATTTTAATAACCGGCAGTTTGCACATCTTAATCCCTTTCCCTTTTGCACCTATTCTTCCCAATTTCCTTCCTTCCTATCTCACAACCATCATTCAATCTTTTTACACAGTAAAAAGCTTATAATAGCTTTCAGGGTCACTTTCACAAGGAGAAACTCTGATATGCAACCCACTGAAGAATAATGATTACAACAAACAAGCAAAATCTGAAATAACTTTTTAGTATCAATATTTCTATGTCTCTATAAACCTGTCCCTAAGTTTTACTATAAAGATAAAAAGAATTAGAATAAGAATTGAATAAGAATCATCAATGGTGATGCTTGATGTTGAGCCCAACTGCTTTGGAGATTTTGTTGAAGTTATCCTTGCCAACAGTTTACCACTTTTTATTTTTTAGGGTTTTCCTTGAATGTCAGTAAAATTATAAAAGGAGAATGAAGGCTTATAGACCTGTAAAAATGAAAGCTTTTCGACACTACATACTCTATGGCTGATGAATGTCCACTGAAGCTTCCTGTAGTGTGGTCAATGAAATATAATAAAGCAACTAAAAATTGAACAAGTATTTTGAAAAATACGAGGGTCACAGCTGTTTCATCCATGTCAATTACACTTCAGCCTATTGTTGGGGATAGTCTTTAGGCTCAGTTGACACTGACATTTATTTAGTACCATGAATAGCAAAATATTTTTTTATGGTCTTAAAAGTTCTCTCTCTCTCTCTCTCTCTCTCTCTCTCTCTCTCTCTCTCTCTCT
>JAAGEH010000037.1:9440076-9458486 GCA_011751065.1 Lasiurus cinereus
TCTCTCTCTCTCTCTCTCTCTCTCTCTCTCTCTCTCTCTCTCTCTCTCTCTTGATTTCAGAAAGGAAGAGAGAGTTGAAAACATCAATGCTGAGAGAGAAGTATTGATTGGTTGCCTTCTGCATGTGCACTTGACCGGATTCGAACCTGGGACCATTCAGTCTGCAGGCCAATGCTCTATCCACGGAGCCAAACCAGCTCAAGCTTAAGAGTACTTCTTTACCACAGGTACAGTGATGTCTGCCAGCTTTCTTTATTATAAAAGTAACGTGTTTTTTTTAAATTAAATCTTTATTATTCAGATTACATTTGTTTCTCTTTTTTCCCCTCCCTCTACCCTTACCTCCCTCCCGTTGACCTCATCCATAGGTGTATGGTTTTTGTCCAGTCTCTCCCTGTACACCACTCACCCCTTTCCCCCTGAGAATTATCAGTCCACTCCCTTTCTGTGCTCCTGATTCTATTATATTCACCAGTTTATTCTGTTCATCAAATTTTTAATTCACTTAATTTTTAGATTCACTGGTTGATAGATATGTATTTGTTGTTCTTATTTTTTTATCTTTTACTTTCTTCTTCTTCTTCTTCTTCTAAAAGAGTACCTTTCAACATTTCATATAATACTGGTTTGGAGTTGATGAACTCCTTTAGCTTTTTCTTATCTGTGAAGCTCTTTATCTGCCCTTCAATTCTGAATGTTAGCTTTGCTGGATAGAGTATTCTTGGTTGTAGGTTCTTGCTATTCATCACGTTGAATATTTCTTGCCACTCCTGTCTGGCCTGCATCGTTTCTGTTGAGAAATCAGCTGACAGTCGTATGGGTGCTCCCTTGTAGGTAATGAACTGCTTTTCTCTTGCTGCTTTTAATATTCTCTCTTTGTCTTTTGCTCTTGGTATTTTAATTATGATGTGTCTTGGTGTGGTCCTCTTTGGATTCCTTTTATAGGGGGTTCTGTGTGCTTCCTGGACTTGTAAGTCTATTTCTTTCACCAGATGTGGGAAGTTTTCAGTAATTATCTTTTTAAATAGGTTTTCAGTATCTTGCTCTCTCTCTTCTTCTGGCACCCCCACAATTCTGATGTTGGTACGTTTGAAGCTGTCCCAGGGGCTCCTTACATAAGCTTCACATTTTTGGATTCTTTTCTCTTCTTGCTTTTCCAGTTGAGTGTTTTCTGCTTCTTTATATTTCAATTTTTTGACTTGATTCTTGCCTTCCTCTAGCCTGCTGTTAGGTCTCTGTATAATATATATATTTTTTTATTTCAGTCAGGGTATGTTTAATTTCTAGTTGGACCTTTTCCATCTCTAGTTGGTTCTTTTTCATGTCCTCTTGCATCTCACTAACTTTATCCATCTTTTCTAGGATATTCTTGAACTCTATATCCAGTCATTTGTTTTCCTCCATTTATTTTGTGTGTGATCTCTTCCCTTGTCTCGGCATTTTCACTATGCTGGGAGAAGTTCTGTGTTGGATTCAGCCTTATGATACCAGACTTGCAAAACTGCAAAAGCCTCTCTGTTGAGCTTGGGATGGGTGGAGTTTCAGGGCTTAATGGACCACCTTGCCTTCCATGGCCCCGAAGTCTCACGTGACTGGGTAATCGCTGGAGTGGTTCCTGTGTGTGTGTGTGCATGCATACTCTCTCGCATTGCCTCTAGACTGCTGCCTTTCCAGCTCCTCTGCGCTCCAGGACCATATGAGTCTGGGTCCCCAGGACTTAATCCGAATCTGGGGTTTAGTGGAGTTAGAAGTGACGCAGTTGGGATGCTTTGTCTCCCGCCCTCTTGTGAAAGCCAGCGGCACAATCAGCAGTTGGTCTTCTGCGCGCAGTGCTGTGGGCGCCGCCTGACTTCTGCCCTCCTGCGACTCCCCTAAATTTCCGTGCACTTCTCCCTTTTCACAGTCCAAACTCCCCCGTATGAGTTTTGGCTGGACCTGGGGTTTAGTGTCGTAGGATAAGGGGTTCAATGCCGTTGGGAGTCTCCGGCCAGAGAAAGCCAGCCAGGTTCTCCGGCACCCGCTCTCTCCACGCGTGCGTCTCTGTACCTCAGCTTTTTGCAGCTCCTCTGGGTCTCTGTGAGCTCCTCTCTTTCCTTGTAGTTGTAGAATTTCCACTCAGCCAGCTTTCCTGTGGTTCTGGATGATGTCCGTTCTGTCTTTTAGTTGTAGTTTTGAAATTGTTGTGCGAGGCAGCAGTGTAGGTGTTCACCTATGCCGCCATATTGGTTCCTCCTCATAAAGGTAACGTTTTTGCCTTTGTAATTAACTAATTAGTAATTTATAGGTATCTGGTTTGAGAGTGTTTATCCTTCTCCCTAGCACAATAATAATAATAATAAAACCCCACACAATTATAATGTATTGATGAGGTTTCCCGAATCAGTTGACAGCTATATAAATCATAATTTTCAATCAATCCTCCATTTCTAAGGTGGCATTTTATTGGTTTTATTTTTAGTACGTCATATTGCCATTGGTGAGAAAGAAATTGTAATGAGTTGCATTTCTGTGATGTCAACCACACCTTAAAACTTACTTATAAGCAGTATTCAGGTTCTAATTTTTTTGTTTTCTTTTGTTTTCGTTCTATATTTTTATTTTAAAATGTCATGTCCTAAGTGGACTGCTGTGAATTAATCAACTGATTAATCATTTTGATTTGCTTGGGAAGAAAAGGATTAATCGATATAAGCCAGGGTAAAGGTTATCTAGTACATTAATATATTAATTATAATTATGAAGCTTGAATTCCAACTCATTTTGTGTGTTTTTTCTATAATATTTTGCAGTGAAACTTATTGTCATTATCACGATTACTGCCTTCCTTTTGCCAACCATAGGAGGCTATTTGTGAAGTAATTTGACTACTTTGAAATAAAGTGTTGTTGTTTTTTGTTGTTGTTGTTTCTTTTTTACCAAATGTCCCAGTTAGACTCAGTAAGGATTCCATTGTGGTGATTAATCCATGACTAATTAGAAATAAACTAATTTTACATGATTTTTATAAATAAATGGAGAATTACTATCTTCTGGACCTTTTGGGGAGGTAGGACAAAGAATATAGCTTCCTAGTTTTAGAGTAATTTTATTCTTAAAGAATATAATAATTTATTCCCTTATACATTTAGAGACTCATTTTTAAATGTTTGCTATTTCAAAATGCACATAGAATTCTCTGTTGTGCTTATTATTAAATGACACAATATTTCTATGACATTAGAATGTAGTTTTCCAACAATTTACTGACAATGATAAGTTCTAAAATTAACTGATAATGACAATTTATTTATTTGGAAGTAATAACTTCTTAAATAATCAGTGCCTGCTTTAGTTCATTGAAGTTTAGAAGAGACCTCAACCATAATATAATTTTTTTTATAATGCTTTACTCCTGGATTCAAAAGGTTTAGATGAAATGTTTTTTTTTTGTGTGTGTGTGTGTGTGTTTTAATATTCATGTACCATAAAATATGGTTATATTAGAGCTCTCACAGAAAGCAAACAATTCCATTCTGGCTATTTGAAACAGGAAACAAATTTATTAAAGAATATTAAGCAGTTAATGGAATGTTAGAAGTGCCAGATATGTGGACTTGAAGATAAGCTTCCAATAACAATAGGAGAACCACACTGTAGGACTGGACATATGAGGAAACTACTGCTGCTGCCACAACTGTTTGGGCCACACACAAGTTTCTAGGAACTCAGATTTATTGTAACTGGATGCATTTGTGTTGAGTCAGCCCCTCTGCTAGGGACAGGACTTCCTTGGAAGCCAGGAACTGGAAGAAGACACAAGCAGCCACAGGTAGGTCGGGCATGCTTTATTGCACACAAAGCAGCCAGCCATAGGGTGTTCAGGAGCTCATTTTATACTAGCTCAAACGAGGCTTCTTGCCAATTGGTGACATCAGTGTTAAAACAGGTGAGTTATATAAGAGTGCGCCTTCGCGGTGTGTATACTGATACTGCTGTGCCATTGCCTTTGCGCACACATATGGCAAATGGTAGGAGGAGGTCATGTCAGATCTAGACTACACATCTGGTGTACTCTAGTCAGGGCCCCCACAATTTGCCGCTACTGAGGCCAGAACAATGCATGGCCTTCTCAGAGCCAATTTCCTCACACTGCTTGATTCTGAAGTCACAAGTTGATGAATCTGCAAAATCATCAACTTGTGACTTCCCACTACATAAAGAACAGAAAGGCAGCCCAGAGTTCCAGATGTTTTGCTTGGTAGCTGGATGGCTTGGATAAGATAGCTAACCTCTCTAAGCTATAGTTTTCTCTTTTAGGTGGAAATAACCCTAGCACCTACCTCATAGGGATTTACTTAGTATTAAATAAAATTATTCATTAATTCTTCCAGCACTCCGCCTTGCTTATAGTAATGCTATGAGAAAGTAAGCTTTTATATTTGACTTACAGTTCTCAAATCAGTTTCTTCTCGCTCTATTTGGAGAAAAAGAAGCAGAGAAAGAAGATAAAATTACATGTGATATAGACATTTATTTAGAGTTGCCAGGCAAGATTTACTCAGCCCAATCAAGGAACAGGCAGAAAACACTGTTTTGGACCTTAATAAATACAATAAAAAGTAGGAGGCGGTCATGTCAGATCTAACAGGGTTCTAATTCACAAAAGGTTTTTTAATGCCAAGGTAATGACTTTGTTTTTAACTTTGATGCAACATAAAACAATTAGAGATTCCCAACTTCTAGTGGCCTATACTTTCTAAAAATACTGACAATAAACTTGGGACAAACTTAAAGCGACAATAAAAACAGTAGTTTGAAAGTATTGAAAAATAATCCAAAGCAGATGAAAATTAGAGGGGATTTAACCCTTAAAGAAATGAAACCAGATTGGATAAGATCCACACTTATTTGGCTTTTCCTTTGGAAGACTCCCCAATTCACACCCATTTGGAGTGTGGACTTCCAGAAAGAATGAGAGAACAGTGTTATGGATGGAAATAATGAGAAGATATTCTCAAAAGAAGACTGACAGATCTCAGAGGGGGCTGGAAGAGATTAACCAAACAACATATATACATACATGCATAGCCCAGGGACACAAACAATAATGTGGTGAAGACCTGGGGTGAGGGAAATGGGGGACATCTTTAATACTGTCAACAATAAAAAAAAGAAAAGAAAAGAAAAGAAACCATGGCAAATTTAAAGAAACCATGGCAATAGAGAAATGGCACCAGTTGTTAGACTGGTGAGGTCAGAGGGGACCTGGGTACTTGGGTTCTGGCTGGGAAAGAATTCAGAACCAAGACTCAAATTATAAGAGAGCATTTTTGTATAAAACCACAGAGGTGGAAGAAGTAATTCATAGGGGGGGGGGAATGGGCTTAGAAAACACATTATAGAAGTACAGGAAGGGCCCTTGGAGCTTGCAAGTGAGGAAGGTAATGGTAAGGATCCTGGGAGCCTGGGGAGGTAGAAGAGAAAGGCTCAGGCTCCCGTGTGCCTCTGGGAGCGGGGGCATGCGGGGTGAGGAGTAGGGGAGTGAGAAGGGGAATGCACTGGGTTCTCTGTTCTAAGGGTTTTAAGGGTGGAGATTTTAGGGGCAGTCCCAGGGGAGGATCTCAATGGAATATTCAACAGCTTTCCAGGTGCGTCCTTTCAGGGTCTAGGTCTTCGCTGATTGATTGGTGGGCACGGGACAGAGGGTCATTATCCAGTGCAGCTGGTCTGAGGTCAGCATGGCTGGTTTTGTTGCTTTTCTCGGCCTAGAGCTGAAATACAACTGAAGCCTAAATGTTATCTCTAGGGAGGAAAGGTCAGGGGGTCCAAACTGTATGACCATGATATGCTAGGGGAGGAAATGTCATCCTGGGGGCAAGCCCCCCATTCTACAATTGTCCTTTGCTGGGCACCTGGTGACCCTCTGTATCTGGCCCATCCTCCTTGCTCTGCTCATGCCTGTCTAACTGCCTATCATAGGGTGAGGGTAGGGAAGGTCAAAGTGACTTTCCTGCTTTGTCAAATTCCTTCTGTTTAAAATACTCAATATTCCAAGGTGCCATATTTGGGGGTAGCATGTCCTGAACCCCATCATTAGAAAAGCGATTAGCTTCTGGAGCCAGGCTGACTGTGTTTGAATCCCAGCTCCACCACTTTCTGGCTTTGTGATTTGAGTGAGGCTCTTTATCCTATATATACATCACTTATTTAATAAGGTAGAGATAATAATAGAACCTATTCAATAGGGTTCTTAGGACGATTAATTCTAAAAGTGCTCAGAACTGTAGTGGGTAGTGGTAATAGTGCGGATTTTTTTTTCAATAGATGGAGTTACACATGTGTTTATATATATATATATATATATATATATATATATATATATATATGTGATTTGATATGTATGTTCTTTTGTTGTATTACAGCAAGCTTCAAAATTTCACATGTCAAATTTGCTGAAGGTGTTCACATCATAGATATTTTTACGTCTAAAAATGTTGAATTTCATGCCCCCCCAAAAAAGAGAATTTGTGGGAAGTTTTAATTCATCACTTAATTTTGAAAAAAAATAGTTATTTTATACTTTGGGAAGCTTATGGTGAACATGCTCCATCTCAAGATACTTGTGAATGCTGGTTTAAACGCTGTAAAAGTGATGATTTCAAGGAGAAAGACAACGAACGTCTAGTTCAACCGAAAAGTTTGAAGACCAGCAATTACAAACATTATTGGATGAAGATGAGTGTCATACTCAAAAACAATTTGCAGAAAGGTTAAACGTTGCTTGGCAAACAATTTCTGATCATTTACAAGCAATGGGAAAGATCTTAAAGGAGGAGAAATGGGTGCCACATCAACTGAACAAAAGATAAATGGAAAACCTAAAAGCATCAGTAAAATGTTGCTTCAACAGCACAAAATAAAGTTCTTTTTGCATCGAACTGTGACTAGCGATGAAAAGTAGGTTTACTTTGAGAACCTCAAATGCGCAAAATCATGGGTTGATCCAGGTCAACCATCAACATTGACTGCAAGGCCAAATTGCTTCGAAAAGAAGACAATGCTCTGCGTTTGGTGGAATCAGGAAGGTGTGGTGTATTATGAGCTTCTAAAACCAGGTGAAACCACTGATACTGATCACTACCTACAACAAATAATCAATTTGAACCACGCTGTTTCAGAAGGCTAAAGAAAAACCAAGTGACGCTTTGAAGAAAAGGGACACTGTTTAATATGCCGGCAGACTCAGGGAATAGCTTTCCAAATCTGAGTGAATAAAAATGCAGGGGCTTCTTTTTCTATCTCCCTGTGGTCTTTGTCCCACAAATATGAATTATGCTTCCGGTCCTTTTCTCAGGCCTTGTAAGAAGGCCCTCAGGTGTTGGGGTCTTCAGGCCATATCTGATGGTCTGGCCTGGCGCCAGTGTTAACAACCCTACCTCCGGGGCAGTGCACTGTTCACAGTTTCATGGCCTCTGGAACAGGTTCTGCAAGACCAGTTTTTGGGAAGGAGGTAGTGACCTAATTATAGGTTATCAAGAATGTACACTGAACTTGCTGGTATGGATTCCAATTGCTATCCCCCAAATATCAGGGTTATATTGGAACTAGCCCTTTTTAGCCTTCTCATCACCCCCTACCCCCACCCTTGTCCCACAAGCTTCTCTCAGTCTTGTGCTACAATGACTATGGGATGTTATGGTGAACATGGTTGATGACTGCTCTTAACTACTTCCAGCTGAAAAGAGACAATGTCAAAGGGGTTATAGGGAATTCTGAAGTTTAAGGCATTCCCATCCAGTTTGCAGGCAGGCAGTCCCACACACGTAGAATGTTCCTGCAGGGTAGCACCAGGTGGTATTTTCAGCCTTGAGGGTAGAGCTGTATAGTTCATCTGAGAGGCGACCTGTTGGATGTTGGCCCTGGGTACTACTGAAACAAATAGGAGCAACACTAGTTAGTTGCACATTGGTCGTGACAGGTCCCATTATTTTTTTCTGTCCAATACAATGCCTCTCCCCTCCCCGCCTCCCTCCCGTGCATCTGGTAGCGGAGTCATTACATGCCACAGGCTGATAAGTATAGCTAACAAAAATCTGGCTTGATGGGGCTTTCCCATAGACTACCCGGTCTAGCATATTTGGGTAGCGAGTTTCTAAGCAAGGACACGTGGCTGTGGCACCTAAGGGAGGCAAGTATGTGCTAGCTAATATTATTGGTGGGAGCATGTTATTCCCTCTATTTCTGCTCAGTGGGGGTCCACAACAGTGAACTGCTAGGACAAAGAGCAGTATTATGGCTATTCCTTCCAGGCAGATGTAGCCAAGAATGGCATGACAAGGTGTAGTCCAACAATTCATGATGAGGCCTTTGTTTCTTTGCTGTGTGGGAAGCAGTAATTTTATGGTGCTTCTGTGTCCCAGCAAGAGCAGATGAGCTCTCCTCCTGGTACTAGCCTTGGGTTCCGGTGGCACTCATAAAAAGACAAAATGAAAATGATTAGAAAGATAAAACCAATGGTTATCCAGAAAAAAACAGAGCATATTACCTTTAGGAGGAGATAAGAAAGAAAGATTAGTGTTAGGGAGAATTCAGCAGGGCGTTTCTGAATTCCTTGTAGCAGGTTGATAGGCCAGGTCCACTGTCTTCTTCAGGGTGATCCGCAGGGGGTGTTTCTGGTCCGAGGTGACCTTCCACTCAGGCTGGGCATCACTCAGCTAGTGGGCTGCCTTCACCCAGGAGTGGTGGATCCAGTTGTTCAGTCCTGCAACTTTGAGAGCTGTGGGGGTGGTTAATATGACTGGATAGGGTCCCTTCCAGATAGGCTTGAGGGGCTCCTTTTTCCAGTCCTTTACCCAAACCTGGTCTCCAGGTTTATAAGGATGTATGGCTGTTCCTAGAAAGATGGGTAGTCGGTCAGTAACCCATCTGTGGACCTCAAAGACAGTTTTTCCAAGTCCTTGTAGTTGCTTCTGGATTTCTAAGTTCCCTATTTCCCCCAAATATCCCTTTGGTCGAATTAAGGGAGGGGGTCTACCATACAGAATTTCAAAGGGAGAGAAACCTACCCTGGCCCTTGGGGCACAGTGTACGCACAGGAGTACAAGAGGCAAGATATCTGTCCAGGGTAAGGTTGTCTCTAAGCATAGCTTAGCCATAGTCTGCTTTAGAGTCCGATTCATGTGTTCTACTTTCCCTGAACTCTGAGGCCTGTAGGCTGTATGTAGGTTCCATTTAATTCCTAAAGCATTAGCTACCTGTTGTACTATTTCTGCTACAAAGGCTGGGCTATTATCTAACCCTATGGTCAGACGCATTCGATACCGTGGAATTATGTCCTTCAGCAATGCTTTAGTGACTTCTCTCGCCTTTTCCGTGTGAGTGGGATATGCCTTGACCCAGCCTGAAAAGGCGCAAACAAAGACTAGCAGGTATTTATTTCCTCTGCTAGGCCCTATTTCTGTAAAATCTACTTCTAAGTCCTCAAAAGGAGCTTGCCCACAGCACTCAATTCCTATCGGTCCCACAGGACCCTGTTTGGCATTTTTCTAAGCACAGAGGAGGCAACGCTGATACATTGAGGCACACAGGGAGGAAAGGTGGGCAATTAGGTAGTATCTGCTTAACAAAGCTTCTAGGGCAGTCTTCCCTAAATGAGTAATTACATGCTGCTTTTTAGCCTTCTCATCACCCCCCACCCCCACCCTTGTCAGGACTACTTTATGAGCTAACTTCTGGGACATAGACCCTATAATCTGGGAGTATCCACCAGCCTTCCTTCGTTCTCTTGTCCCCTTCTTGCTGGGCCCATTCCTTTTCCTGAGAATTGTATTTTGGAGGTTCAGGTAATTCGGGGTCAACATGATCTGATGGTGCCACTTGTTCTTTAGCAGCCAGCTTGGCTGTGGCATCAGCACGTTGGCTTCCTTTTGACACTGAGTCTTTCCCTTTCTGGTGACCTTTGCAATGGATGACTGCTATTTCCTTGGGCTCCAAGACTGCTTCTAGTAACTTTAAAATCTCATTCTGATTTTTGATTCCTTTTCCTCTGGCCGTCAAGTGCCCCCTGTCCTTATGTATGTCCCCATGGATATGCAGGGTAGCAAAGGCATAGCTTGAGTCAGTGTAAATGTTGGCATGCTTATCCTTACTGAGTTCTAGGGTCCAAAGTTCTGCCCTCTGTGCTGACCATCCTTCAGGCAGGGCCTGTGCTTCAATTGTCTCAATGTCTGATACCACTGCATATCCAGCTCGTCTTTTTCCTTCAACTAAGAAGCTGCTGCCATCTGTGAACAATACCAAGTCAGGGTTTGGCAGTGGCCTATCCGTTAGATCTGGCCGGCTGGAATAAACCTCCTCTAGGACTTCCAGGCAATCATACGCAGGGGCCCCCTCAGCAACGGGTAGAAAGGTGGCAGGATTAGGAGTTCTCACTACTTCTAATCGTACTCGCAGGTTCTCACTTAACAGGCCTTGATATTGAGTCATTCGAGCATAAATCAGCCAGTGCTGCCCCCTTGCTTACATCAAGGTGACAAGAGCATGAGGTACTTTTACATTTAAGTTTTGCCTTAAGGTAAGCTTATCCGCTTCCTTGACTAACAGTGCAGTGGCTGCAAGGGCCCAGAGACACAGGGGCCAGCTGGAGGCAACTGGGTCAATCTGCTTGGAGAGATAGGCTACTGGTCTTTGCCAGGGTCCAAAAACTGGGTTAGAACTCCTAGGGCTACCCCGCTGTTCTCGTGAACAAAAAGATTAAAGTCTCACATCACATCTGGTAGTCCTAGTGTTGGGGCCTCAATGAGCTTTGCCTTTATGGTGATGAAGGCCTTCTCCTGTTTGGGACCCCAGTTGATGGGTGCCTTCTCTTTTCCTTTTAAAGCTTCATAGAGAGGTTTAGCCAGGTCTGAAAACCCTGGGATCCAAATTCGACAGAACCCTCCTGCTCCCAGGAATTCCCGAATCTGCCGCCGGGTGCTAGGGACTGGGATGGCGCATACTGCCTGCTTTCTTTCAGTCCCTTGGGTGATTCAGAAGCCTAGATACTTGACTTATTTCTGACAAATCTGTGCCTTTTTCTTAGACACCCAATAACCTGTTTCAGTTACTAGTCTCAGAAGGGCTCATGTTCCCTCCCAGCACTAAGCTCGTGTGGAGCTAGCCAGTAGGAGGACGTCTACATATTGGAGTAAAACACACCCCAAGTCCTGTCCTGGGAACTTAGACAGATCAGATGCTAGTGCGCCACTAAAAACAGTAGGGGAGTTCTTAAACCCTTGGGGAAGTCTGATTCAGGTGAACTGCTCCTTGGCCCCTGTAGTTGGGTTTTCCCATTCAAAAGCAAAAAGATGCTGGCTGGTAGGAGCTAATCTAAGGAAGAAAAAGGCATATTTCAGATCTAGGCATGTAAACCATCCCGCCTCTGATGGGATGAGCCCTAGAAGAGTGTAGAGGTTCGGCTGAATGCAGGGTTATAACCACCTCATTAACAGCCCGTAGATCCTGTACTGGGCAGTAGTCATTAGTCCCAGGCTTTCTGACAGGCAAGAGAGGCGCGTTTTGTGGAGACAGGCATCGTTGAACAAGTCCCCACTGAAGCAGCTGGTCTAAGTGGACCTGGATTCCTAGGCTTGCTTCCCTTGGAATTGGATATTGGCTGATTTTAACAACTGTGCCCTAGGCTTTAAGTCAATCAGCCCCGGGGCTTGATCCTTAGCCAGGCCTGGAGGATTCCCTTCTGCCCAGACCAGCGGGAATTCTTCCTCTAATTCAGGTTCTAATGTGAGGCCTTTGTCTGGGAGGTATAAAGTCTCCATTCTTACTCTCTCCGCACTGCTAGGGACAGGATCATTGGGGAGGTCTCCACACCTAGGTGAAGCTGTGCTGAGCCATCTGGAGCAAAAGTGATTTCTGCCCCCATTTTGGCTAAAAGGTCTCTACCCATTAGAGGCACTGTATAGTCTGGCAAGTACAGGAATTCATGAATTACTTGAAGACCACCAAGTTGGCATCAGTGAGGGCAGCAGAATGGTCTATGGTTCTGGTGCCTAGTAGCTCCAATAATGGTGACCTCCTTTCCCAAGAGAGAGGTGCTATTTTCTATGTGACTACTGACTGCTCAGCTCCTGTATCAACCCAAAAGTCCGAAGTCTGGCCCCCAATTCTTATTCTGACCATAGGCTCGTGGGGGCCCAGCTGAAAAGAGCCCAGTCTGTCCTAGTTGGAATCAGCCATTGCTAGCCCAATGAGATCTGCTTCGAGTGGCTCTGGTTGATAGCAACTGGGTGGAAAAGGGGACTCAGTTTTCTTACTTTGTTGTTTGGGGCATTTATTCTTCCAGTGTCCTGTCTCCTTACAATAAGCACACTGGTCTCATCTCAGGCTCGCTCTTCCTTTTCCCCCTGATCTGTATTCTTGCTTCCTTTTCAAATCTGTCTGGGAGCCTGAGCCTCTAAAAGCCGCTGCTATTATATTGGCCCTTCTTTGTATTCTCTTTTCTTCCTCCCTCCTTGCCTCGCTGTCTCGGTAGATGAAAACCTTGTTGGCTATCTCCAGTAGTTCAGTGGCACTTTTTCTTGCAAACTCGTCCAGCTTCTGTAATTTTCTCCTGATATCAGGCCAGGCTTGGCCTACAAAAGCAGCATTTACCATGGTCTGATTTTCTGGGGTCTCAGGTTTAAAGGGGGTGTAGATCCGGTATGCCTCACATAGTCTCTCATAGAAAGCTGCTGGACTTTCGTCAGGCTTCTGGAAAACCTCAGAAACTTAAGCCATATTGGTGGGCTTCTTGGCTCCAGCCCTGACCCCCTGGAGGAAGGCCAGCCAATACCTTTCCAGCCCGGCCCTTTCATCTTCTGAGTTCAGGTTCCAATCAGGTTCCTCTTCTGGGAAGGAATCCCTGGCCCATCTCTCTGTATCTAATATTCCTGCCGGGGCCTGGGTCTGGAGCCACTTCCAAGCCTCTGATACAACCCTCATGTGCTCCTCAGTGTTAAAAGAATGTGAAAGAAGCTGCTTGCAGTCCACCCAGGTGGACTTCTGGGTCTGGAAGATCGTTTCTAGGAGGTCTACCATGGCCTGAGTTTTTTTCAGAATAAGCTGGGGTGTGATGTTTCCAATTCAAGATGTCACTGGTGGTAAAGTGCTGAAAATAATAGACTGGCTCTCCCTCCTGCAAGGTCCCATCTTCACCAAGCACTTGGGCACCCTGAATCTCCATAAGAGGCATCTGACATGCTGGTTGTGGCTTGGGCCCTTGATCAGTGGAATGCAAGCGCTGCCCAAGGGGCTCTGGAGAGACCGGTTGAGGAGAGACAGAGAGGGTGGTGTTTCCAGACTTTGCAGACATTCCAGACCAGCAGGGGGGAGCACTTAGTACTGCCTGTGGCACTTAAGGAGGTGGTAAAACTGGCGGGACTTCCTCAGGGGATCCAGGTAGAACAGGGGGTTGGGTTCCCTTCAGAGGGAACTGTTTCTTTTCTCCTGCCTACTTCTCTTCTGCTTTCTCTTGTCCTGCCTGCTTCTTTTCTACTGCTACTAAAACCTTACTCTGTCCCTTCTTACACACGAAGAACCGGATCCAAAGTAGCAAGGTTTGAGCAATTTCTAACCAGCTGTCTATATAAGCAACTGATCTGAGTGTCCAGGGTCTTTGGTGACTGCATTCCAGACTGCCTGGACCAGTCCTTTATCTAAAGAGCCTTCCGAGGGCCAGTTGACCCCAAAGGCTGGCCATTCTAATTCAGAGAATTTCCTCAGTGTTTTGGGGTTCTGAAATATACCATAGTCTCCATTGAAACCCTTTTTAATTTTTTTTCAATTGAGATCAGTGGGTTTACTCTTTCCTGACCCCATGATGATTGGTGGTGAGAGACAGACAAGGGAGGGGTGACCTGTTTTCACAGGTCCTCACTCAGATGCCCACCTGGCTGCGCCCCTTGGGAGCTTAGATTTTTCTTAGCTAAGGTGCACCACGTATAAACCCCATGCCTGGTCACCTCCACCTGGGGGTGAGTCACCGGTGTGCCATAAGACAAATCATGGAACCACTCGGACTCCGTAACCAAGGTCGTGGAGCCACACAAAGGATAGGAGAGGGCAGGTCCTCTCCCTCCACTCACACACATTCACCAGACATTCACTCAGAGTTTTAAAAAAGTGTCCACTTGATTCCTGATTAATTTAACTGATGAAGTCCTATGACTTCTGGGGAGGTGATCAAGCTCCCCCTTCCACTCACTGGGAGTGGGTCTGACTGATAAGGGCCCCTACCTTACCGATTCTGTCGACAGGTCCAGAGGTGTCCGTCCACTTTCTCCAGATGTCGGCCGGGTCCTAGGCTGAGGTCCAGGAGCGCCAGGATTCCCCCTGGTTCAATTCTGCTAAAATCAGCAGGGCACACCTTCCGGAGGCCTATCCTGCACCCCTGGGCTCCAAGCCTTGTCCCCTCACCTGAGGCCAAAAAAGCCAATTGTGGTTGGGTTCACAGTCAGGGAACCAGTTGTGGCAGAAAACCAAAGAAAACCAAGGATGCTTCAAAGAAGAGGAGGGACACTGTTTAATACGCCGGCAGACTCAGGGAATAGGTTTCCAAATCTGAGTGAAGAAGCGTGCAGGGGGCTTCTTTTTCTCTCTCCCTGTGGTCGTCTTTGTCCCACAAATATGGGTTATGCTTCCAGTCCTTTTCTCAGGCCTTGTAGGAAGGTCCCCAGGTGTGGGGGGTCTCCAGGCCATATCTGATGGTCTAGCCTGGCACTAGCATTAATAACCCTCCCTCCGGGGCAGTGCACTGTTCACAGTTTTATGGCCTCTGCAACAGTTTCTATAAGACCAGTATTTGGGAAGGAGGTAGTGACTTAATTATAGGCTATAAAGAATGTACACTGAGCTTGCTGGCATGGATTGCAATTGCTATTCCCCAAATATCAGGATTAGCCCTTTTTAGCCTTCTCAACGCTTTGATCATGAAACGACCAGAATGTGCCAGAAGACATGGCAAAGTAATTTTGCTTCATGATAATGCACCATCACACACTTCAAAACCAGTTAAAGACAAGTTAAAAGAAATTGCCTGGGAAGTATTAGCCCACCAGCCTTGTTCAGCAGACCTCGCTCCTTCAGGTTACCCCTTGTTCCGATCAATGGCACCTGCACTTTCTGAGCAGCACTTCAAAACATACAAAGAAATGGAAAATTGGGTCTCTGAATGGTTTGCCTCAAAACAAGAAAAGTTCTATTGGGACGATATCCACAAATTACCTGAAGGATGGGGAAATGTGTAGCTAGTGATGGAAATTACTTTGAATACAGCACTTTTGAAGTTTCTCTTGGAATTATCGTGTTTTCTTTGATTACAAAATCTTTATTATTAACCAGTACACCTAGTAAATGATCTACACTGAGTGGCCAGATTTTTATGATCTCTGAACACATAATAATCATGCCACTCAGTGTATAGCCTATATAATAAAAGACTAATATGCAAATTATCCACTCGACCAGGAGTAAGACCAGCAGGCAGGCTGGCCAACCACCCATGTCCCCTCCCCCTGACAAGGCTGGCCGGACACCACCCATGCACAAATTCATGCAGCAGGCTTCATATATATATTCACCCATTATTTGTACAAATATACATTGAGTGTCGATGTGCCAGACATTAATTTTGGGTCATGGAATCCATCAGAGAACAAGTCAAGTGAAGTTCCTGCCTCATGGAACTTCCATTCCGGGAGGAGAAACATACAACAGACAAATTAATGTATGCTACAATGAGGGAGTAGTTTGTGTTGTGAGGAAAAATAAAGTGTGTTAAGCCCTAGCAGTTTGTTCAGTAGATAGAGCATCGCCCAGCAGACTCAAGGGTCCTGGGTTCGATTTTGGTCAAGGGCCCAGGCCCTGGCCCTGGTTGAAATGATGGAGACAACCAAGAGACATAATATTGTGGCAGAATGCACAGGAGAATGACCAGCCACCACTCTGAGGGAGGAAAGTTTAACTTTTATTTCTCAGGTCTGCTATCTAGGGGAATTTTGCATCCAAAGCCTGAACTGAACTTGTGGAGAGGCTCTGGCCTCTATATCTCCTCCTGTGGAGGACCCCTGAGGGTCCCTGCAGCTCTTCCTAAGTCAGTCAGAGTGGGGAAGTAAGACTACAATTTTAACCAGATACTGAACTAGGGTGCAAGCCCCCCGCCCCATATTTTCCTTTTCATTGTTAACGTAAAAGCATTCAAACCTGCAAAGAAGTCTTGTGAGTTTATTTGAGCCAAACTGTAGACAATTGCAGGGAAGCAGAATCTCAAAGGATTGGGATATGCTCTGGAGAATGGCGGCTCTCTACCTTGTTTTATACATCACAATCAAAAGAGGAGACCTAAATGGGTTACATGAAACCCATTGGTGATAGATCAGGGAGGTAGGAGAAAGCAAAGCAGGGATTGGATACAAAGTAAAATGATAGACTGTTATAGTAATAATAATAAGGATAGAATACAAATATAAAATAAGAAATTGGGTGTGACATATTAGAGAGTGGAATGAAATGTGAACGCCCTTCAAAGAGATGTGCATGTAAGAGATATAAAAGTTTGTACCCCACATGTAAAGACCAGATAGCAGAACACCTGGGGCCCGCTGATAAGACATACTGAAGACACACTGAAGACGTCTGCTTGAGCACATGAAAGAGAACAAGCTCCAAAGGAGATTAGAGCCGCTTGTCTGCTCCTCCACAGACGGTCGCTCTCCGCTCCCCTTCCTGCATCCTGCCTGAGCTCTGCGCTCTGCCTTGGACCCTGGGTCCGAACCTGAGCCACAAGCCAAGGCCTCTACAAGACGCCGAGCAGAAGCTGCAACGTCCAACGTCCAGTGTGTGTGTCTGTCAGCGTGGATCTCCGGGTGGCCTGCCGAGGTCTGGAAACCACCAGGACTCTGGTAAATAAACCGCGTGTGATTCGTGCATTGCCTGTCTGTCTCCTGTGTAATTTATGCTCGGCCAATATTTAATAAGTGCCTTGAGTCATCCGTATAAGTCCATTCTATTGGCAGAGGATACTCTTGGCCACCTGTGCTTGCGTCCTTAGATAAATTCTGGGACATAGACACACACTTCTTTTACTTAGGTGGGTACAGGATAGTTAACAGTCAACAGTTAACTCAATAACAATGAGAGGATTTGCGGTCTCTGCCCTGGTGCCATTTGTTGTGCCTTGAGGGGTCTGGAAAAAAGGGAAGTTACAAGTTATCCTGACATTCTACAGGTAAGTTATATTAGATGCAAAAAGACATTAGGCTCATTAAGGATTGAAGTTGGTCTTTGTCAGGGAAAATACTGGTCTAGGACAGGACTACCCACTATAAACTGCCTTTAGTTAAATTTTTCATTTCAGACCAACCTTTGTGGTTACCTTAGGTCTTTGAGTTTGGAATGCAAAACCACCATACAGGCCTTCCCTGAGCTTGTCAGGTTAGCATGTGGCCTTTTTTTTTTTTTTCCATCCACAGACACATCCATGTTTCTCTCTATCTCTCGCCTTCCCTTCCACTCTCTCTAAAAACCAATGGAAAAATTGATGAAGATTAACAATAAATAAATAAATAAATAAATAAATAAATAAATAAATAAAGCTGGTTAAAAGGTGCTGTTGATACAGGATTTTTGAACTGGAAATGTGCAGTGTTCCCCTGGGCAGGATGGTTCCCCAGGCTCTTGTCTGGTAAAGTCGAAGAACAAAACCATGGACGAAAGGTGATGTAGTAAAGATGGAAATGTATTGAAGAACAAGTACAGACTCCCACATGGGGATGGGGGGGGGAAGAGTCCCACTGAGTTCCTTTTTCCCGGTTTATAAAGGCTGCAGTTTTGTGCCTCAAAATCCCCTCTGATTGGCCACTATTCCCCTTCGATTTGGTCACTAGAGCAACTCCTGAGTTCAAAGGTCAAAACTTACATGGGACATGTGAGGCCTTCCTTCTTTATTTTGTAAATATAGACAGACCTTTGGCTACTCCCAGTTCCCTTGTCTTAAGGAAATGTAACTGCTGCCTCTCCCGGTTCCCTTGTCTTATAGAAATATAACTGCTCTGCCTCTCCCAACTTCCCTGTCTTATGGCAATGTAACCTTCTGCAGCTTTGAAGCCTGTGCTTTGCCCATGGACCCCCTTAATTTAAAAAATTCCCTAAACCTGCCTACTTCACCCTACAAATTCCTATTTCAGTGTGGTGGCAGTGGGGCCGTTTTATACAGCATGGAAAGGGGAGATCTCCATTAGTTTGTATGAGACCTGAAGGAGGAAGGACCCTTCCTGGATCCTAGGGAAAAGTGGGGGTGGAGGGGTGGTCAGTGCAGGACAGTGGTGGGTGATAGGTCAGTAGTGCAGAGCATGGGGAGGGACCAATGGCGGCCAGCAGTGCAGAGTGTCTGAAGGGACCAA
>JAAGEH010000037.1:9458496-9489441 GCA_011751065.1 Lasiurus cinereus
CAATGGCGGCCAGCAGTGCAGAGTGTCTGAAGGGACCAATGGCGGCCAGCAGTGCAGAGCATGGGGAGGGACCAGTGGCGGCCCTCAGGAGGGACCAATGGCGGCCAGCAGTGCGTAGCGCGGGCAAGGACCAATGATGTCTGGAGGTGGGGCTCCCCCCAGAAACAAGACCAAAGGCAAAGCACCACTGAAGGTAGTTTTCTGTTTTTTAACTACAAAGCAGCCTCACAAAGATGAGGCCTCCAAAAATTAGATAAGAGCTCCCAACTTGTCCTGAGCAGACACAAAGCATGTCTTAGGAAAGCCGCCCCGCTCTCTTAGAGCAAGGAACCCTCAGTGCAGTTATGGTTGCTCAGTGCCCGCGCAGTCTGCCCTCCATCCTGGCATTGCTAGAGACCCTGCCTTCCTCCCAGGCAGTGTGCCCAGCGGCAGTGGGCATATTCCAGTGGGGCTGGAAATCAGCCTGGGATCTGATTTCTGATTTCACGGTGCACCATGGGTATGCAAATCGCAGGCGGTGCTGGGCTGGTCGGCAACACCAGCTTGTCCAGAGGGGCTCGGGCAGCGCCTTAGGGACCCTGGCTGTTGCCCTTCCTTTCTCTCTGTGGGTCTGCCTGGGACCCGGACTGGGTTTGCCTGGGGAGTAAAGGCGTTTCCTGACTCTGAGGCTCAGGGGTTAGCTAACTGTCACAGGTCACTCAGCTGGTAAGTGGCACAGTGGGCTGACAGTTTTGTACTGTTCCAGCCTGGTGAGCCCTCCTGCTCCACCCAAAAGCTCCTCCTAGTGACCCAAACACCCTGGACCCAAATCCAGCCAACCTCTATCCCTTGGAAGCCTTGGATACACCCCTTACTCTAGGTTCTCCTAAGTCTTTTTAGGTGTTTTTGTGTTGATCCAGCTGCATTAGGCTTATTTAGTTTTTGTTTTGTTTTTCACTTTTGATCAGAAAATGCTTATATGGCCTTTGGGGTGGCAGGTGAGGTGTAAGAAGGCAGTGCTCTCAGGGTGGTTCCTAGTGAGTGGGTGGCTGAGACTGAGCCCTGGAATAGTTGGGGAAAGGCAGAAATTAAAAAGACAGGACAGTAGTAATTACTCACACTGACACAAGGGAGAAAAGAATACTGAAATAAATATTAATAGAGCTTCCATTACACATAGTATCAAGCAGTCTAATATTATGTAACTGAAGTCCCAAAAGGAGAGGAGAAATAAAATAGGACCAGAAATATTCCGGAAATATTGGTTAAAATTTTTCCAAAAATGAACAACCCATATGTCCAGGAAGTTCAGAAAACCCTAAACAGCATACATATCCAAAACTGCCACACCTTTGGATTTTTTAAATTTGGAGGAATGAATTGCAATATAACTCTGTGGAGAGTTATTTGTAAAATTTAACTCCAAAGCTCCATGAACTGTGCTATTGTGACTGTGTTAATGATAGCCTACTCTTCTGTACATGCCTGTATATTCCTATCAATAAATCTCCATTAACTTTGGTGTGCAGATTTTCAAAGGGTAAAACTCATCACTGAGGTCAGTTTCTCCTATTTAACTATGTTATGTCCATCAGGGAAGCTACTAGCCCATTTGGGGCTTCCGTGCAGAAATAGATTAAAAAACCACATCTTCCCTAGAGCATGAGGTCCTTTACCAGGACAGAAGGTTAAGTGAGAAGAGCAGTTTGATTTTTCATATGCCCTCACTGCCCTTACTGGACTACAGGACTTGTTTTAAGTTAACAAACTTTAAATTTGTCCTTACAATTTTAAAGTCCCTGTATACTCTAACACTATATTCCTTATAAGAATGGGAGTATGAAATAAAATGTGAGTATGCATCTTATGTGTACGTGTGTGTGTGTGTGTGTGTGTGTGTGTGTATGGTGCTTGAGAGTATTATGAAGGAAGAAGGTAAGTATTTAGTAGTAAAAGTGGGAGAAAGTCCTCAGAGTAGTTGCTAACTTCCCCTCCCTCCCCCAATAATAATAGCATCACAGATCTAGCCGGCTTGGCTCAGTGGATAGAGTATTGGCCTGTGGGTTGAAGGGTCACGGGTTCGATTCCGGTCAAGGGCATATGCCTGGGTTGCGGGCTCAATCCCCAGTAGGGGCCTTGCAGAAGGCAGCCGATCAATGATTCTCTCTCATCATTGATGTTTCTATCTCTCTCTCCCTCTCCCTTCCTCTCTGAAATCAATAAAAATATATTTAAAAAGTAATAGCATCACAGCAAAGAGGCATTTTGTTCTGTGCATTTTACTTTTTAGAGGTAACTTTTAAATTCTTTTTGAAAATTTATTTTAATTATAGTTGACATACAATATTGTGTTAGATTCAGGTGTATTACATAGTGTTTCAACATTTATAAGCCTTACAAAGTAATCACTACAGTAAGGCTAGTAACCATCTGTCACTACGTGATTATATTATTGTCCCCATTCCCTAAGCTGTAAATTATAGCTCACCATACCTTATTTTACAAACAGAAGTTTGTACTTTTTAATACACATCCCGATTTCCACCCGACCCCCAATCCCCTCCATTTTGGAGACTATCAGCTTGTTCTCTGTTATCTGTGCATTTATTTCTGTCTCATTTCATTTATTAATTTGTTTTCTCTTTTTTTTTAGATTCCACATATAAGTGAAATCATATGATATTTGTCTCTCTCTGTCCAATATTTTCACTTAACACCATACTCTAGGTCCATCCATGTTGTTGAAAATAGCAAGATTTCACTCTTCTTTATGGCTGAGCAATATTCCATTGTGTATCTGCACCACTTCTTTGTCCATTAATCTATCAATGGACATCTAGGGTTCTTCCAAATCTTGGCTGTTGTAAACAATGCTGAATTCACATAGGAATGCATACTAGTATATCTTTTGGAATGATTGTTTTCATGTTCTTTAGGTAAGTACCCAGAAGTAGAATTGCTGAGTTGTGTATAGCATTCCATTTCTAATTTTTGTGGAACTCCACTCTTTTCCATAATGGCTACACTAATTTACACTCCCATCAACAGTGCACAAGGTTTCCCTTTCCTCTGCCATTAATCCTTTAAACAGGTTTTTCTGTCACTTTCTCTCACTCTTCTCCTTCTGGCACGCTTATTATGTGAATGTTGTTATGTTTTATGTTGTCCCCAGTGTCCCATAAACTATCCTCATTTTTAAAAATCTTTTTTTTTCTGTTATGAGTGGATCTCTCCCTACCATAGCTTAATGCATTGAAGGTGAGGTTCCCATGTTGCCATGTCTCCATCTCTCCTCCTTGTTTCCCTTATTTGTTGTGCAGAAGCTACTTTGTCTTCAGCTCACTGACTCATTCTTCTGTACCAACTAATGTGTTATTGATTCCCTGTACTGTTTTTTCCCCCATTTCAGTTATTGTATTTTTCAGTTCTAAGTGGTTCTGTTTTATATTTTTTATCTCTTTGTTGAAATACTCACTGAGTTAGTCTATTCTTCTACCAAGTTCATTGACCATCCTCACAACCAGTGTTTGAACTCTTTATTTGGGAGTTAGCTTGTCTTGTTTCATTGAGTTCTTTTGGGGAAGTTTTGTTCTTGTTTTTCATTTGGGACATATTTTTGCCTCTTCATTTTGGCTTTCTATATGTTTGCTTCCATTAATTAGGCAAAGCAGCAATCTCTCTGTGTCTTGGAGTGGCCTTGTGCAGGAGCTTCTCCTTTGTAAGCTGTGTGTGCTGGGTTTCTTTGTCAGGCCTACTGGAGCTGGAGCTAAAGTCAGCCAGAGCATGTGGAATCCTGGCAACAAGCCTCTCTGGGGCTTCTATGGCAGTCTGCCTGAGGTTGTACTTGAAGTAGGCTACAGCCACGGGAATTTCCTGGGCCAAGCTGTGCTGAGGCCTAAAACTGTAGCCCAAGTGAATGTGGGCTGCAGAAAGTCCTGGGGACAGGCTGAACCTGGGCTGCCTTTACAGACTAGCTGAAGCTGTAACTGGAGTGGGCACAGAAGCAGCCACACAGGGACTATTTTTGCAGACTGGTTGAATGTAGTAGGAGCTACCTCAAGCCTCAGGTATTCCTGGGGCAAGCTGCACTTGGTCTGAGCACTGTATCTGGGGCATATGTGAGCCAGTTGGCACTGTAGCTAAAACAGATTGGTCTGTGGGAGGTACAAGGGAAAACCTATGTCTTAACTGTTTAGCTGGCCTGTTGAAGTTAGAGTTGAATTGGACTCAGGCCAAGGGTAGTACCTACTGCGAGCTGTGCTGGGGCCTGGAGCTGAAGCTGGAGTGTGTGTGAGCCATGGGCTATCCTGGAACAAGCTGTACTGGGACCACCATGGCAGGCAGCCTGGAAACTGTAGCTGGAGCAGGCTGCAGGGATATCCTGGGGTAAACCATGGAGGAGCCTGGATCTATAGCTAGAGTGGGGATGGGCTGTGCTGATTTGCAGGGACAAGTTACAGAGCTAGTGTAGGTCTGGGGCTTGGGGCACATTCTGATAGCCTTGGCTCTTGACAAGAGTGCCTGTCTCATTCTCCTGCCCTTGTGATCAACAGGGAGGGAGAGGGCCACAAGCGGCATTATCCAGTGTCTCCAACCATGAAGAGATTTCCCACAATTTCTGTCCCATTTGGTAGATGCTCTAGTGTTTGTTAGTAAATGTTTCCTTCCTGTAGAGGTGCCCTTTAACCCACTGTGTGTTGTTTACTGTGCCCCAGGACAGGTGAGTCTGTGTGCAGGCCCTTCAACTGATCTCTTCCTGCTACAGCTTGATGCATTGAAGGTGAGGTTCCTGTGTTGCCATATCTCCATCTCTCCTCCCTGTTTCTCTTATTTGTTGTGCAGAAGCTGCTCAGTCTATCCTCATTTTTGTCAGGGGAATTTCTCTCTCTGTAGGTATAGATTTGAGGTTTTCATGGGAAGAAGTGAATTCAAGGTTCCTAAGCTGCCATCCTGGACCAGAAGCCTTCAGTGCCTTGCTCTTATTATTGTTTAGGTTTGTTAATTATCTGTTTATATTTACTAAGTGTAACAATACTCCCGTGACAATGATTAGGAATAGTTGCATTAAAGAAGACAAGGTCTTTCAATGGACGGACTAGAAAAACTCTGAGCAAAACAGTTGCTCCAATCCTGAACTTAACGTTTCACTGGTTACAACAGTGTATAACAAATTACCAACAAACTAGAAATGCTTTAAATGTCAGTGTTAAAACAGAACATCAGTTACTAATCCAATCTGTGAATTTATTACTTATTTTTGCTTTATTACAAAAGTGGGTACTTTTACAAATGCCTTTTCAAACTACTATATAATTTACAATGCATAAGAAATGCCTTCAGTGCTTCATGAATTGCACACAGTTCTCTAAAAAATAATTCTAGTAATAGACCATTAATCTCTATTATTGCCCATAATGAATATAGCAGATGTAATTTAACCTATCAAGAAAAATTGAAAGGAATCATTAGCCAAATATTTATTTAAATAGCACTTTTCTGCTTCACCTTGTCACCAACTGTAGCACTATTATAACCCTTTCAATATAAAACCTTTAACCGTTCCAGCCTATGATTGGCAAATAGTCTCTGCTTAATTAATTCTGTACAATTTGTGTTTGCAATGATAATAAAAGAAAATATTGCTCTAAATTTCTTTACTTTGTAAATTCAGGCAGACTTACAAATTATACACACCCACCCACACACAGGAGGCCTGGTGAATGAATTTTGTGCACGCAGGGCGGGTGGTGTCCCTCAGCCCAGCTTGCAACCTCTCCAATCTGGGACCCCTCGAGGTATGTCCGACTACCTGTTTAGACCTGATCCCAGTGCGATTGGGCCTAACAGGGCAGTCGGACATCCCTCTTACAATCCAGGACTACTGGCTCCTGACGTCTCACCTGCCTGCATTGCTGATTGCCCTTATCTGCTTCTGCCTGCCAGCCTAATCATCCCATAACCACTTCCCTGCCAGCCTGACCAATGCCTAACTGCTCTCCTGCCAACTTGTTTGCCCCTAACTGCCCCCCCTGCAGGGTTTGTCACCACTAACTGCCCTCTGCTGCAGGCCTGGTCACCCCCAACTGCTCTCCCCTGCAGGCTTGTGTCCCCCCAAAATTCCCTTCCCTGTAGGCCTGGTCACCCCCAACTTCCCTTCTCTGCCAGCCTGATCACCACTAACTGTCCTCCCCTGAAGGCTTATTTGCCTCCAACTGCCCTCCCTTGCAGTCCTGGTCTCTCCCAGCTGCTCTTCCTTGCTGGCCTGACCATCTACAACTGCCCTCCCCTGTAGGCTTAGTCACCCCCAACTGCCCTCCCCTGCTGGGCATCTTGTGGTGGCCATCTTGTGTCCACATGGGGGCAGAATATTTGACCACATGGAGGCAGCCATCTTGTGTGTTGGAGTGATGGTCAATTTGCATATTACTCTTTTATGAGACAGGAGAGAGACCTGGTGCATGTGTGGAGGCCAGCTGGTTTGCTCTGAAGGGTGTCATGGATCAGGGTGTGGTCCCCTTGGGGCATGGAACAGCTGGGTGAGGGGCCTGTGGTAGTTTGTAGGCCAGCTACGTCCCCTGGAAACTCATGCAAAGGCCCTGGGATCTGGGATTTATTTATCTTCTACAATTGAATCTTTGTAGCCTGGAGGGGAGCCAAGCCTCCTGCTCACTCCATCGTGGCAGCCATTTCTGTTGGGATTTATTTATCTTCTGTAAGTGAAATTTGTAGCCTTAAGCAGAGGCCAAAACAGGCCAGGGCTGCAGAAGCTTGGCTTCCTCCATCTCTGGGGGCAACACTAGCCTCACACTCTCTCCAGCTCCATGTCTGCTGCCAATTTTGTTGAGATTAATTTATCTTTTGTAATTGAAACTTTGTACCCTTGAGTGGAGGCCTGGGCCCACCAAGATGTGTGGAAAGCTTGGCTTCTTCCATTGCCAGGGAAACCCAAGCTTCCCTCCTGCTCACTCTGTGGCCATAGACATCTTGGTTGGGGTTAATTTGTATATTCTGTTCTGATTGGCTGGTGGGTGTGGCTTGTGGGTGTAGCAGAGTGATGATGTGTAATTTGCCTATTACTCTTTTACTAGAAAGAATATATATATATATATATGTATGTATACACACACACACATACACACACACACTACGTGGTCAGATTATTATGATCTCTGAACGCATAATTATCTGGCCACTCTGTGTATATCCTATATAATAAAAGGCTAATATGCAGCTTGTCCCCTCCACCAGGAGTCCAACTAGCAAGCAAGCTGGCCAACCACCCATGTCCCATCCCTCTGGCCAGGCTGGCCAGACCCCACCCATGTAAGAATTCATTAATTCATGCACTGGGCCTCTAATTAAATAATAATCTGGCCACTCAGTATATATACAACAGCTCCTTTATCCAATCATCCATCCAAAGACACTTAGGTTGCTTCTCTCACTCTTGTCAGTGCCCAGATCTAACCAGGACCTTAATACCTGACTCAACTATTCATATGCAAATAAGACCTTGTAAACAACAAAATTCCAAATTATTAATTTACAATGAGAATTATAATTGTCACACCAGTCATACATTATATTTGTCATACAGGAATAGAATTGTCAACATAAATTACTCATGTTGTCCTATTCAATACATTCTCTCCTTGTAATCAAGTCACACAGGAAACAAGTCTACATCAGCAAATACTATTTTATTCACCCCCAGCAAAAGAGTCTGTTAATAAGATTCCCTATATTCAGTACATTGTCTCTCCAGTTTTTAGCTAACATTGGAAGATATACATCATGCAATAAATCATGAAAGGTTGCTTTCTGAGATTTGTCAAAGAAAGGGAGTTAGATGATTAAAATAGTAAGTCATATCAGTTTAAGGTAGTTTATACATCCTTGCAAGTGTAACTGGAAATGCTCAAACTGTGATGGTTAAGATTCTCTATTTTTTATACATTTTTCAACATTTTGGTCAGTGTTAGCCTCTGTGGCTCACCATTTTGTATAGTTTACATTTGCCTATGTCTGCGCCTATAGATATGTGTTGATCTCAGATTTGAAGATCAGTACTTAAAAGGAGTGGGTGGCCAAAACCGGTTTGGCTCAGTGGATAGAGTGTCGGCTTGCAGACAGAAAGGTTCCAGGTTCAATTCCGGTCAAAGGCATGTATCCTAGTTGTGGGCACATCCCCAGTGGGGGGCGTGCAGGAAGCATCTGATTCGATGTCTCTCTCTCATTGATGTTTCTGGCTCTCTGTCCCTCTCCCTTCCTCTCTGTAAAAAATCAATAAAATATATTTTAAAAAGAGAGGAGTGGGTGGCATCTCATAACTAATGCTACATTACTGCTATCTTTATTTCCTATTGTCATCAGCCTCATAAGTCATTATCTGGTCAGGAAAATAGAAATCACCATAGGTATTTCAAGCAATGGTAATTTAATTCAAAGACTTGGTAATAAGTATTGGAAGAGTTAAAACCACCAAGGGCTCTATGTAACACCATTTTTCCTTTTGTTTCTCTAGCCTCGGATATGATTATCTCTTCTATCCTAGGAATTTTATTTTATTTTTCTTTCTAAATATGGAATGCTTCATGAATTTGTATGTCATCCTTGTGCAGGGGCCATGCTAATTTTTTCTATATACAGTGTTACCTCGAGATACGAGTTTAATTTGTTCCGTAACCTTGAGGCGTGGGAAACTATGGGACGCTCGAGTCGCCGTAAATTGGTGGGTTGTGTGCAGCCTGCCGATCCACGAGATTACTCCTATCTCAAATGTTGCTTGTATTTCTAAGCAAAAATTGCTCGCTTGATGGCTCGTATCTCAAAAATCTCATATGTTAGGGCACTCGTATCTCGAGGTACCACTATAATTCCAATTTTAGTATACACTGAATGGCCAGATTATTATGATCTCTGAATGCATAATAATCTAGCCATTCAGTGTATATGCTGCTGAAGTGAACGCAGGACTAGGAATTTTAGAGTAGGATGGGAGATTATGTCTTTATAGTTGAAAAGCTCTGCTAATTTTTATTTTAGCATATATATATATATATACAGCTACTAAACTACTTTTTTAAAAAATATGACAGGAATGTATTATTAAGGGATAAACTGAAACATCTTCTATTAAAATCAATTTGAACAAAAGTATTGATTTCCAAAGGCAATGGGCATCATTTAGCAGCTAAATTGAGAGATAAAGGTTTCTTAATATAATATTAGTTAGTATAAGGATGCTTTATCAAATAAAAGAAAAACTTGCATAATCTTTGGTCTCTATTTCTTTATTTCATTAAGGTCATTCATTGGAAATTGGTCATTTTGTAATGGGTAGCAAGGCTCAGTAGCTGAGCAATAGGCTTGAAAATTCTGGTATGATAGCTTTGAGGTTTAATTTTAGCTAAATACTTTACTAAGTGACCCTATAAAAAGTTATTTTAAATGTTGACATAAAGCTAAATGGAGAGATTTCCCCCTTAAGTCTACAGTTATTTCTGCCTTGTCAATCCTACTACTAGTAAATATCCTGAACAAATTTAGAAAGTGTCTGAGGAGAGAGTTTGGTTTCTGAGATCACTTATTTATGTATAAATGACTGTACATTAGACTAAAATAAATCTAAAAGACTTGGAGTTTTGTTTCAAATTGTTTTTTTTCCTATTTTTTAAAATAAATCTTTGTTGCTCAGATTATTACAATTGTTTCTCTTTTTTCTCCCCATAGCTCTCCTCCACCAGGCTCCCACACCACGCTGTGGCCTTACCTACCTGCATTGTCCTCATCCATAGGTGTATGATTTTTGTCCAGTCTCTCCCTGAACCCCCCTCACCCGTTTCCCCTGAGAATGGTTAGTCCACTACCTTTCTATGCCCCTGATTCTATTATATTCACCAGCTTATTCTGTTCATCATATTTTTAATTCATTTGATTTTTAGATTTACTTGTTGATAGATATGCATTTGTTGTTCATAATTTTTATCTTTACTTTTTTTCTTCTTCTTCCTCTTCTTAAAGAGTACCTTTCAGCATTTCATACAATACTTGTTTGGTGCTGCTGAACTCCTTTAGTTTTTTTTTTTCTTTTTTTTTTTTTTTTTTTTTATCTGTAAAGCTGTTTATCTTCCCTTCAATTCTGAATGATAGCTTTGTTGCATAGAGTAATCTTGGTTGTAGGTTCTTGCTATTCATCACTGTGAATATTTCTTGCCACTTCCCTATGGCCTGCATAGTTCCTGTTGAGAAATCAGCTGACAATTGCTTGGGTGCTCCCTTGAAGGTAATTAACTATTTTTCTCTTGCTGCTTTTAATATTCTCTCTTTGTCTTTTTCTCTTGACATTTTAATGATGATGTGTCTTGTTGTGGTCCTCTTTGGATTCCTTTGGTTCGGGTTTCTGTATGCTTCCTGGACTTGTAAGTCTATTTCTTTGACCAAGTGGGGGAAGAAGTTTTCAGTCATTATTTCTTTAAATAGGTTTTCAGTATCTTGCTCTCTCTTTTTCTGGCACTCCCATAATTCTCATATTGGTATGCTTGATGTTGTCCCAGAGGCTCCTTACACTATCTTCACATTTTTGGATTGTTTTTTCTTTTTTCTTTTCCAGTTGAGCATTTTCTGCTTCTTTGTATTTAAAATCTTTGAATTGATTCTTGCATTCTCTAGTCTGCTATTAGGTCTCTGTATGATATATTTTATTTCAGTCAGTGTATGTCTAATTCTTAGTTGGTCCTTTTTTACGTCCTCTTGGGTCTTGCTAAATTTATCCATCTTTTTGAGGAAATTCTTAAAAAACCTTATAACCATGGATTTGAACTCTATATCCAGTCTTTTGTTTTCTTTCATTTCTTTCATTTGTGATCTATTCCTTTGTCTCCACATTTTCGCTGCTTCCCTGAGTGGGTAGAGTAGCTTTGTGTGCTAGGTGTCCTATATGGCACATTAACTCTACTTCCCCAGTTACCTGAGGTGGACTCTCTTGGTGCACCCCTTTGTGGTCTCTGTGTACAGCCTTGTTGTAATTAAGTCTTGATTGTTGTTGGTATCACTGGGGGGAAATTGACCTCTAAGCCAATTGGTTGTGAGGATCAGCTATGTCAATGTCAGGAGGACTTTTATGCTGGTCTCCATCTTAAGACTTGCAAGATTGCAAAAGCCTCTGTGATAAGCTTGGATGGGGCATATTCTCAGGGCTGAGCAGACAGCCTTGGCTTTCCATCAGCCTCTGATCTCAGTGTCCCTTGGTAATCACTGTAGCCCTCTGTGAGCAGGTACACTCCTCCAGATCTGTGCTTTCCTGCTCCCCTGAGTTTCCATGCACTCCAGGGACCTATATGAGTTTGGGTCCCCAGGGTCTTGTCCGAAACCGGAGTTCAGTTCAGTCTGACCTGGATTTCAGTGCAGTTGGGAGGTTCGATCTTCCTCCAGCTAGAGAAAGCCAGCGGCACAATTAGTGGTTTGCTCTGTGTGCACCCTTTCACGTGCACCTCCAGACCTCTGTCTTTTGTGGCTCCCCTAAGTTTCCCTGCACTCCTCCCTTTTCAAAACATTCCAGACCCCCCCCCCGTATGAATCTTGCCCAGAACTGGGGTTCAGTGCAGTCAGAAGTGGGGTTTAGAGAATCCAAGATGGCGACATAGGTAAACACCTACACTGCTGCCTCACACAACAATTTCAAAACTACAACTAAAAGACAGAATTGACATCATCCAGAACCACAGAAATCTGGCTAAGTGGAAATTCTACAACGAGAGGGAAAGAGAGGGGCTCACAGAGACCCAGAGGAGCTGCAAAAAGCTGAGGTACAGAGATGTGCTCATGGAGAGAGCGGGTGCCGGAGTACCTGGCTGTTTTTTTTTGGCAGGAGGGAAAAGAAGACTCTGAAAGGCATTGAACCCCTTATCCTACGACACTAAACGCCAGATCCAGCCGAAACTCATACGGGGGAGTTTGGACTGTGAAAAGGGAGAGGTGCATGGAAATTTAGGGCAGTCACAAAAGATCAGAGGTCTGGTGGTGCACACGACACTGCACAGAGGACAGACTGCTGATTGTGCCGCTGGCTTTCATGAGTGGGTGGGAGACAGACCCTCCCAACTGTGCCACTTCTGACTCCACTAGGCCCAGGTTTCAAGTGAAAACCAGGGAACCTAGACTCCTGTGGTCCTGGAGCACAGGGGAGCCGGAAAGGCAGCAGTCTAGAGGCACTGTGTGCTCGCACAAGGACCACTCCAGCGATTACACAACCATGTGAGACTCAGGGGCCAGGGCGGGCAGGGCCAACTGGAAGGCAAGGCAGTCCCTTAAGCCCTGAGACTCCACCCATTCCAAGCTCAACAGAGAGGCTTATGTGGTTTTGGAAGTCTGCTATGATAAGGCTGAATCCAACACAGAAGTTCTCCCAGCATAGTGAAAATGCCGAGACAAGGGAAGGGGTCAAAAACAAAAGAAATGGAGGAAAAGAAACGACTGGATATAGAGTTCAAAACCACGCTTATAAGGTTTTTCAAGAATATCCAAGAAAAGTTGGATAAAGTTAGCGAGAGCCAAGAGGAGATGAAAAAGGACCAACTAGAGATGCGAAAGATCCAACTAGAGATGGAAAATGACCAACTAGAGATGGAAAAGGCCCAACTAGAGATGAAACAGGACCAACTAGAAATTAAACATACACTGACTGAAATAAAAAATGTTATACAGAGTCCTAACAGCAGACTAGAGAAAGCCAAGAAGCAAGTAAAAAATTTGAAATATAAAGAATCAGAGAACACTCTACTGGAAAAGCAAGAATCCAAAAATGTGAAGATAATGTAAGGAGCCTCTGGGACAGCTTCAAGTCTACCAACATCAGAATTGTGAGGGTGCCAGAAGAAGAGAGAGAGCAAGATACTGAAAACCTATTTAAAGAAATAATGACTGAAAACTTCCCACATCTGATAAAAGAAATAGACTTACAAGTCCAGGAAGCACACAGAACCCATATAAAAGGAATCCAAAGAGGACCACACCAAGACACATCATCATTAAAATACCAAGAGCAAAAGACAAAGAGAGAATATTAAAAGCAGCAAGAGAAAAATAGTTAATTAACTACAAGGGAGCACCCATACGACTGTCAGCTGATTTCTCAACAGAAACGATGCAGGCCAGACAGGAGTGGCAAGAAATATTCACAGTGATGAATAGCAAGAACCTACAACCAAGAATAATTTATCCAGCAAAGCTATCATTCAAAATTGAAGGGCAGATAAAGAGCTTCACAGATAAGAAAAAGCTAAAGGAGTTCATCAACTCCAAACCGTATTATATGAAATGTTGAAAGGTACTCTTTTAGAACAGGAAGAAGAAAAAGGTAAAAGACAAAAAAATTATGAACAACAAATACATATCTATCAGCAAGTGAATCTAAAAATTAAGTGAATTAAAAATTTGATCAACAGGATAAACTGGTGAATATAATAGAATCAGGAGCACAGAAAGGGAGTGGACTGATAATTCTCAGGGGGAAAGGGGTGAGTGGTGTACAGGGAGAGACTGGACAAAAATCATACTCCTATGGATGAGGTCAATGGGAGGGAGGTAAGGGCAGAGGGAAGGGTGGGAGTTGGGTGGAGGGGTACTATGGAGGGGAAAAGAGAGAAACAAATGTAATAATCTGAATAATAAAGATTTAATTTAAAAAAAAAGTGGTGTTTAGTGCAGTTGGGAGTTTCTGTCTCCCTCCTGCCAGAGGAAGCCAGCCAGGCACTCCTCCCTGTCCTCTCTATATGCGCCTCTCTCCATACCTCAGCTTTTTGCAGCTTCTCTGGGTCTCTGTGAGCCCCTCTCTTTCCTTCTAGTTGTAGAATTTCCTCTCAGCCAGCTTTCCTATGGTTCTGGATGATGTCTATTCTGTCTTTTAGTTGTAGTTTTGAAATTGCTGTGCGAGGCAACTGTTTAGGTGTTCACCTATGCCATCATCTCCGTTTCTCCCTTAAATTATTTATTTATTTTTAATAGCTGAATAAATGTTGATGAAAGTTTTGTTAAAGGCATAAATTTGATCCCTTGTGGTATAGAAACCTCAAGATTTAGCTATGCTTTATCACAGGGATTATGTAAACTCTGGTGCCTAAATGTGTAAAACAGGTAAATAGAATCAATCAAGCTTTTGGCACTGTCTTATATTTTCATATATATGTGCAGATCTAACAATAGTTAAAGAAATCCAAATGTATATATAAAATATCATGACTTTTAAATGTTGAAAAAAAATTTAAAGTATTTTTAAATTACCATGAAATAAACAGAATATATTGGGTTGTTTGGATTTGGCCCAAAGGACCCAACTTGCAAATTGTTGATACGTAGATAAAATAGGATGCAGGGTGTAAATTGATGGCTCATATATCCAACTGACCTTGCTCAGGAACCATTATTTTTATCTGACAACAGCCTCTTGCATTGCATGAAATAATCACTCACTACACATTATATCAGATATTATGCTGTTTCACATGCATTACCTTGTTTAAAACATGATTCTTACTAGTTACTTAATTTTTAATGTTTTATTTAATTTTTCAGATTTATTGAGAAATAATTGATAAATAACACTGTATACCTTTAAGGTGTACAATGTGTTGATTTGATACATTTCTATATTGCAAAAATTATTACCACCACCGCATTAGGTAACAGCTCCAAGTCACATAATTACCATTTGTTTTAGCCGTGAGAACATTTAAGATCTCTTTTCTTAGCATCTTTTAAGTATGTAATACAGAGGAATCCAAGATGGCGGCATAGGTAAACACCTACACTGCTGCCTCGCACAACAATTTCAAAACTACAACTAAAAGACAGAACGGACATCACCCAGAACCACAGGAAAGCTGGCTGAGTGGAAGTTCTACAACTAGAGGGAAAGAGAGGGGCTCACAGAGACCCAGAGGAGCTGCAAAAAGCTGAGGTAGGGAGACAAGCACGAGGAGAGAGCAGGTTCCGGAGTACCTGGCTAGTTTTCTCTGGCAGGAGGGAAACGGAGACTCTCAAAGGCATTGAACCCCTTATCCTACGACACTAAACCCCAGATCCAGCCAAAACTCATAAGGGGGGAGTTTGGACTGTGAAAATGGAGAAGGGCATGGAATTTTAGGGGAGTCACAAAGATCAAAGGCCTGGTGGCGCGCACGGCACTGAGTGCAGGACAGACTGCTGATTGTGCCGCTGGCTTTAGTGAGTGGGCAGGAGACAGACCCTCCCAACTGTGTCACTTCTGACCCCTGTTTCGGACAAAACCCTGGACACCTAGACTCCTGTGGTCCTGGTGTGCAGGGGAGCTGGAAAGGCAGTGGTTAGAGGCACTGCGGGCATGCGCGCACAAGGACCGCACCAGCCATTACCCATTCATGTGAGACTCAGAAGCCGTGGAGGGCGGGGCCGACTGGAAGGCAAGGCGGTACCTTAAGCCCTGAGACTCCACCCCTCCCAAGCTCAACAGAGGCTTCTGAGGCTTTGCACATTTGGTATCATAAAGCTGAATTCAACACAGAAGTTTCCCTGGCATAGTGAAAATGCCGAGACAAGGGAAGGGATTACAAACAAAAGAAATGGAGGGAAAAAAAAAGACTGGATATAGAGTTCAAAACCACGCTTATAAGGTTTTTCAAGAATATGCTAGAAAAGTTGGATAAATTTAGTGAGACCTAAGAGGAGATGAAAAAGGACCAACTAGAGATGCAAAAGATTCAACTAGAGATGGAAAAGGTCCAACTAAAGATGAAAAAAGACCAACTAGAAATTAAACATACACTGACTGAAATAAAAACTATTATACAGAGTCCTAACAGCAGACTAGAGAAAGGCAAGGATCAAGTAAAAAATTTGAAATATAAAGAAGCAGAAAACATTCACCTGGAAAAGCAAGAAGAGAAAAGAATCCAAAAATGTGAAGATAATGTAAGTAGCCTCTGGGACAGCTTCAAGCGTACCAACATCAGAATTGTGGGGGTGCCAGAAGAAGAGAGAGAGCAAGATACTGAAAACCTATTTAAAGAAATAATGACTGAAAACTTCCCACATCTGATAAAAGAAATAGACTTACAAGCACACAGAACCCCAAATAAAAGGAATCCAAAGAGGACCACACCAAGACACATCATAATTAAAATACCAAGAGTAAAAGACAAAGAGAGAATATTAAAAGCAGCAAGAGAAAAACAGTTCATTACCTACAAGGGAGCACCCATACAACTGTCAGCTGATTTCTCAACAGAAACGATGCAGGCCAGAAGGGAGTGGCAAGAAATATTCAACGTGATGAACAGCAAGAACCTACAACCAAGAATAATCTATCCAGCAAAGTTATCATTCAGAATTGAAGGGCAGATAAAGATCTTCATAGAGAAGAAAAAGCTAAAGGAGTTCATCAACTCCAAGCCAGGATTATATGAAATGCTGAAAGGTACTCTTTTAGAAGAGGAAGAAGAAAAAGGTAAAAGACAAAAAATTATGAACAACAAATACATATCTATCAACAAGTGAATCTAAAATTAAGTGAATTAAAAATTTGATGAACAGAATAAACTGGTGAATATAATAGAATCAGGAGTACAGAAAGGGAGTAGACTGATAATTCTCAGGAGGACAAAAATCATAAAGCATCAAGCAGACTGTGAAATTACAGCAGAAAAATTAAAGTTAGGTGAGGTAGATAAGTGATCAATCAAAGGACTTGTATGTATGCATGCATATAAGCATAACCAATGATCACAGACAATGGGGGATCAGGTTATGCCTGGGATGGAGGGGGGGCAATGGGGAGATATGTATAAAAAATTAATAAAAATTAATAAAAAAGTATGTAATACAGTATTATTATTTGCTATAATCACCATGCTGTACATTAAGTCCCCAGAACTTCTTACTCTTATAATTAGAAATTTGTACCCTTGGACCAATATCTTCCCATTTCTCCCAGCTTGACATCCCTTGGTATCCATCATTCTACTCCTGTTTCTCAGAGTTAGGCTTTGTTAGATTTCACATATAAGTAATAGCACAGTATTTTTCTGTTTCTGTCTTAGTAGTTAGTTATTATTATCTCAATTTTACACATTAATAAAGTATCAGAAAATGATTCAAATTGGATCTGACTGATTCCAAAGCTTATCTCATAATGATTCTACCATACAAACTTTTTAGGAACCCCAGCATTATAATATATACAAAATTTACAGACCAGGCTAATGGTATCCTGAGATGGCTGAAAGAAAGAGAAATGGTGAGAATATTGTTGTAAGGCTCATGGAAAGAATGTAAACCAAATAATGATTCCAACAATTTTTTTCTATGCTATTTATTTTCTACCTGCCCTACTTTATCAGAGACCAAAGGACCCTATCAGTTACCAATCCATCTCATATCTTGGTCTTCATTTTTTCTATTCCCAATCAACTTTCAATGTTTACTCTTAAGTGGGAAGAGATTAACCAAAGATCTTATATGTATTATCTATGGACACAGAAAATAGGGTGGTGAAGGCCTGGGGCAGGTGGGAACTGGGTGAAGAGGGGCAATAGGGAGAAAAAGGGGTACACCTGTAATACTCTCAACAATAAAAATTAAAAAAAAATTAAAAGTTCACTAGGATAAATAAAGTAAAATTAATGAAAGAATTGTACTCTTGTTGACGTTGTAGAGCCACTGAATTAACCAGCCTTGTAACCACCATATTTTTAGATTTTTCACTAAATGAACTAATAAATCTTATTTAAACTCATTTAACATAAGTCTTCTGTAACTTATTGTTTAAACAATTTTAAATTGTGTTTTCTGATACTTGAACTTAAAATAATTTTTAATGATATCCAATATTAGAGAGTTAGAGGGATTTTTCCTTGTACTTAAAAAAAAGGAAAGGAAAGAAAAATAATTCTGCAATGCAATAGTGAGATAAAATTTAGTGTTAAAGCTAATTAATGAAGGCATTGTTATTTAATTTGAGTTCCTTTTGAGAGAGTATGAGAATTCTAAGAAGCAGCTTGTTTAAAATAATTATTAAGGCTCTGACTCTTGGAGTCATTTTTGAGCCACTTGAAATGACTATCATCCACATAGAGAACATCAAGAGAGGAAGGGAGCCAAAACCGGTTTGGCTCAGTGGATAGAGCATCAGCCTGTGAACTGAAAAAAAGAGAGGAAGGGAGAGGGAGAGAGAGATAGAATCATCAATTATGAGAAAATTAAAAATGGTGGCAGAGTAAGTGGATGCTGCACAGACACACTCTCAGGACCAAACTGGAATTATAACTAAAATACAGAAAATCTTCCTAAATAAGAAACTACAGATTCACTGGAGAGAACCTTGATAACCAAAATGGAAAGTGGAGATTGGCACCCAAAATGAGGAGACAAAGAAACAACCTCCAAATGAAAGAACAAGAGAACTGTCCAGAAGAAGGGATAAATGAAATGGAAACAAGAAACTTATCTGATATAGAGTTCAGAATAATGATAGTAAATATGCTCAATAGCATGAGAAAAGACATAGTAACTATGAAAGCAGAAATAAATAATGATATAGCACAAATAAAGAACATTCTGGAATGAATACACAGCAGATTTGAGAAGCTGAGGATCAGATCAGTGAATTAGAAGATAGGGTTGAAAAATCACTCAATCAGAAAACCAAAAATAAAAAAAAAACAATTAAAAAACAGGAGGATAGTTTAAGGGACAATGTGAAACATAACAATATTCACATAGCAAGTGTGCCAGAAGATGCAGAAAAAGAGAAAAGGGTAGAGAACGTGTTTGAAGAAATAATGGCAGAAAATTTTCCTAACCTGGTGAAAGAAAAAGTCACACATGTTCAGGAGGCACAGAGAATCCCAGGCAAGAAGAACACAAACAGGTTCAGGCCCAGACATATCATTATTAAAATGCCAAAAATTAATGACAAGGAGAGAATCTTAAAGGCAGCAAGAGAAAAGCAAACTGTTACATACAATGAAGCTCCCATAAGGCTGATACCTGATTTCTCATCAGAAACCCTTCAAGCCAGAAGGGAAAGGCATGAAGTACTCAAGGTAATGGAAAGTAAGCATCTGAAACCAAGATTACTATATCCACCAAGTCTATCATTTGAAATAGACAGGCAAATAAAGAGTTTCCTGGGGGGAAAAAAAGGCTAGAGGAGTACCATCAAGCCAGCATTACAAAAAATGCTAAAAGGACTGCTGTAATGAAAAGGAAGAGAGAGAGAGAAACCAAGGCATACAGAATTAAAATGGCAACAAATAAATACCTATCAATAATAACCTAAAGTATAAATGGATTAAATGCTCTAATCAAAAGGCATAGGGTTAATGGATAGGAAAACATAAACCAACTATATGCTGTCTATAAGTGACCCACAGGAGAACAAAATACTCACACAGGATGAGAATGAAGGGATAGAAAAAAAAAGTTTTCTTGCAAGTGGAAAAGAAAAACAAAAGCTGAGGTAGCAATACAAATATCTGACAAAATAGACTTCAAAATGAAGAACATTGCAAGGGACAACGAAGATCACTACATAATACTAAAGGGATCGATACAACAAGAGGACTGAACCCTGGTAAATATATATGCCCCCAATATATGAGCACCTAAATATATATAAAAAAATCTTCTAGAGGACTTTAAGGGAGAGATCAACAAAGATACAGTCATCAAAGGGGACTTTAACATCCCGCTGACTTCACTGGATAGATCATCCATACAAAAATTTAAAAGAGAAACAGTGACCCTAAAGATCACACTGGATAAGAAGGATTTAATTGACATTTATGGAACATTTCATCTCAAGGCTACAGAATATACATTCTTCTCAAGTTCACATGGGTCATTCACAAGGATAGATCGCATGGTAGGACACAAAACAAGTCCCTATAAGTTCAAGAAGATTGAAAGCATATCAAGTATCTTTTCAGATCACAAGGGAATGAAATTAGAAACCAACTATAGTAAAAATACCTCAAAATATTCAAATACATGGAAGCTAAATAGCATGTTATTAAAGAGCTAGAGGCTCGATGAACAAAATTCATGCAAGAGTAGGCCTTCCTTCCACCAGCTGCTGGCACTGGTTTTCCTCCAGCACCCGAGATCTGGGCTCCCCTCCAGCCACTGGCATCTGGGACTCAGGCTTCCCTTTCAGAGGGAGGCCCCATCCACCTGCTGCAGTCTGCTGGTTGCTCCCAGATGGTCTTCTTGATGGTCGTTCCACTGTTCTGCAATTTGGTTTATTTGCATGTTATGCTTTCATTAGATAGGATGAAAGGGTTGCCAATGAGTTCAAGAAAGAAATAAAAGCTTCATGGAAACAAATGAAAAAGAACACACAACAACCCCAAATCTCTGGGATACCTCAAAATAATTACTTAGCAGTAATAACATTAAATATAAATAGATTAAACTTTGTTGAACTTTCTTTCTGAGAGGGAAGTTTATTTAACCCTACAATTTAAAGAATTAGAAAGAAAACAAGACAATCCCAGAGTAAGGAGAAGGAAGAAAATAGTAAATATCAGAGCAGAAATAAATGACATAGTGACTAAAAGATCATTGAAAATCAATGAAATCAAGAGTTGGTTCTTTGAAAGGATAAACAAGATTGATGAACCATTAGTCAGACACAACAAGAAACAAAGAGAGAGAACCAATAAATAAATAAATAAACAAACAAATGAAATCAGAAACAGTGGAGAAGTAACCACTGACATCACAGAAACACAAAGGATTGTAAGAAAATACTGTGAACAATTATATGCCAACAAGCTGGACATTGTGGATGAAATGGACAAATTCCTAGAAAAATACAATCTCCCAATATGGAATCAGGAAAAATCAGGAAACCTGAATAGGCCAATAACAACTGAGGGAATAGAAGCAGTAATCAAAAACCTCCCAGCAAACAAAAGCCTGTGTCTGGATGGCTTTACAGGGGAGTTTTACCAAACATTCAAGAAAGAATTAATACCTATCCTCCTGGAACTATTCCAAAAAATCCAAGAGGAAGGAATACTTCCAAGCTTTTTTTATGAGACCAGAATAATCCTAGTTCTAAAACCAGATAAAGACACTATAAAGAAAGAGAATTATTATCAGGCCAATATCCCTGATGACACAGATCCAAAATTCCTCAACAAAATATTAGCAAATCAGATCCACAATATATTAAACAGATCATACTCCATGACCAAGTGGAATGTACTCCAGAGATGCAATGATGGTACAATATTCACAAATCAATAAATGTAATACATTACATAAACAAATTGAAAGATAAAAATTACAAGATCATGTCAATAGACATAGAAAAAGCATTTGACAAGATCCATTTTTGATAAAAGCTCTCAGCAAAATGGTAATAGAGGGAGTATATATCAACATGATAAAGGCCATATATGACAAACCTACAGCCAACATCATACTCAATGGGCAAAAACTAAAACCATTTCCTTTAAGGACAGGAATGAAACAGGGATGTCTGCTTTCACCACTCTTATTCAACATAGTACTGGGAATCCTAGCCACAGTAATCAGACAACAAGAAGAACTAAAAGGCATCCAAATTGGAAAGGAGTAAATCAAACTCTCTTTATTCATTGATGACATAATATTGTACCTAGAAAATCCTAAAGATTCCACCAATGCACTACTAGATTTAATAAATGAATTTGGTAATGTAGCAGGATATAAAATCAATACCCAAAATTTTATGACTGTTTAATACACCAATAATGAATTCTCAGAAAGAGAAACTTAAAAAATAATCCCCTTTACCATTGCAACAACAACAACAATAAAAGATAATTAGGAATAGACTAAACCAAGGAGGTAAAAGAGCTGTACTCATGAAACTAAATGACATTGAAAAAATAAATATAAACAAGTGTAATAATATATTGTGTTCATGGATTGGTAGAATCAACATCATGAAAATGTCCATACTATCCAAGACAATATACAGATTCAATGCAATCCCTATTAAAATACCAATGGCATAGTTCACAGACTTAGAACAAATACTCCAAAATTTATATGGAACCAAAAAGGATTTGAAAAAGCTGCAGCAATCTAGAGAGAGAAAAACGAAGTTGGAGGAATCACAAAACCAGATATTAAGTTATAGTACAAAGCCATTGTAATTAAAAAAGCCTAGTACTGGCACAAAAACAGGCTTATCGATTAATGGAACAGAGCCGAGAACTCAGAAATCAATCCAAGCCATTAAAATTAAGATTTGACAAAGGAGGCAGGAGCATACAATGGAGTCAAGACAGTCTCTTCAATAAATTGTATTGGAAAAAATTGTACTGATACATACGATAAAATGAAACTAGACCAACAATTTATAACATACACAAGAATAAACTCAAAATGGATAAAAGACTTAAATATAAGTTGGAAACCATAACAATCCTAGAAGAAACCAGAGGCAGCAAGATCTCAGACATCTCTCATAGCAGTGTGTTTACTGATACATTTCCTAGGCAAAGGAAACTGAGGAGAAAGTAAACAAATGTGACTAGATCAATATAAAAAGCTGCACAGCAAAATAAATAAATAAATCAACAAAACAAAACGGGAGTCTACTGTATGGAAGAAGATATCTGTCAATGATATATCTGATAAAGGCTTAATATCCAAAATATATATGGAAGTCATACAACTTCACAAAAAGAAGATAATCCAATTTAAAAAATGGGCAAAGGACCTAAATAGACACTTCTCTAGACACTTCTCCAAAGTGGACATACAGGTAGTCAAGAGATGTATGAAAACCGCTCAAAGTCACTAATCATCAGTGATGCAAATTAAAATGGCAATGCGCTATCACTTCACACCTGTCAGTAAAACTACCATCAAGAAATCAACAAATGACAAGTGGAGAAAAGGGATCCCTAGTACACTGGTGATAGGAATGCAGACTGGTGCATCCATTATGGAAAACAATATGGAGCTTCCTAAAAAAAGTAAATATGAAACTGCCATTTGATCCAGTGATCTCACTTCTAATTCACATTACTAAGTAAAGCAAAATATATCTTTATTGAATTGAAGTTTTATGTTTATTGGGATTTTCATATGTTTAAATTTATCTTTATCTTGTATTGCTGCATATCCTAACCCTCACATCTGGCTGAAACAGTTTTGAAACTTGTCTGTGTGTCTTTTGTCTCCTTAGTTCCATGTTTGTAAAGGTGTGAAAATGTATACTGTGAGATTTGTGAAACTTTGCTTTTTCTGTTCTTCCAAATTGTACTTGAATTTTCAAAGTCCACAGAGAAAACATCTGAGAAAGATCACAGAATATTTTTAAATCACTGAGTTACAGTGAATCTCATGAGTCATTTAGACCAGAATAATATTCAGAGCTTCAAATCCTTCTCTTGAAAATGTCTGTGAACTTTTCTAAATTAGATGACATTTGCAGAAGTGGCTACAAATTCTGAGTGCAGCTAGCCTCCATTTATCTAGAGAGTGGCATTGAGATGTGCCAGAAGACACCTCGTAGCACCCATTATAATGATTCTTTTTATGTTTGCAGGGTTATTGTTCATAAAGATTCCTCCTTTTAATATTGCAAAATATTAATTAAAATATAGATATTAGTTTAACATTAGATAAAATCAAGCATAACTTAGAGAGTATTATGCTTGGTGAAATAAGTCACACAGAGAAAGACAAATACTATATGACTTTACTTATATGTGGAATCTAAAGAACAATATAAATGAACAAACAAAAACAGAAACAAAATGAACATATAGAGAACAGACTAATGTCTGCCAGAAGGGTGGAGGTTGAGTACTGAGATAAAGAGTTGGAGTGATTATGAAGTAAAATTTGGTAATTACAAATTAATTATGGAATAAAGTACAGCATAGGGAATATAGTCAATAATATTGCAATAACTCTGTATAGTATCAATTAGGTACTGGAAATATCAAGGGGAACAGCATGCAAAGCATGTGATTGTATAACAACTAAGCTGTACATCTGAAACTAATACAAAATAAAGCTGAAAGTAAAAAATAAAAAGAATAAAAGAGAGTTGGGATCTGTGAGAAAAGGAATTTGGGGAGTGATAATAGGACCATACTAAGAGGGAAGTGTTAGGGTATCAAAGACAAATCCACCTAATTTTTACTCAAAGCTAGAGCAAATGGCCACTGACACTTAGAATACAAAATCACGTCAGGAGAATATTTCTTTAATTGATGGAAATGCATTTTCCAGCCAGATTTCTTTGATCCTCAGATAAAGATCATCAAACTTTAGTGTGCTTAAAAATCAAGTATAGATCTTACTTAAAAAGCAAACGCACCCCTACTTGCTTCAAGTTTAAGTTAGAATATGAAATTCCGGCTACATATCGGTGATCTGGGATAAGCCCAGGAACCTATTAAAAATTTCCAAGTAGCAATATCAGTAAGATGCCATCTTGTAAAGTCCTGGGCCCTCTCTCTGCCATGGACAAACAATTCAATGACACACAGACCAATTACCTTTGTAAGAAATCCAGAAATTAGTTGAGAGGCTCCTGCATGGCAAGTAAGCATAAAATTGGCTACATCAAACCTGGAGATTTGCGACATAATCTTTACATCTGATATATTATCAAAAAATTAGAAGAAAAATAATAGCTCCCAGCTTCTCCTTGAAGAATGAATATAAGGATTAGACCATAAATTCAGCACTCTGAATTTTTGGGGGTAACCTGAAACAATTGCTTTTCTTTTTAAAAATGTTGAAAGTATTGCAGATGTCCCCTTTGTATGTGTGTTTTTTCCTATCGATCCTCTCCACCCCGTATCCTCTGGCCCTCCCAGGCCTTGACTGCACTATTTCCTGTGCCCATGGGTAATGCATATATGTATATAATTTACCCAGTTAAAAACTCCCTTCTCAGACCCCAACCCTGCCTTCCTTCTGAAATTCATCAGTCTGTTCCTTGCTTCTATGTCTCTGGTTCTATTTTATTCATCAATTTGTTTTGTTCATTAGATTCCACATATGAGTGAGATCATGTGATACTTAGCTTTTTCTCATTGGTTTATTTCAATTAACATAATATTCTCTAGTTCCATCCATACTGTTGCAAATGTTAAGAGTTCTTTTTTTTTTTTACAGCTGTGTAGTATTCTATTGTGTAAAAGTACCACAGCTTTCTTATCCACTCATCTGCTGATGGACACTTGGGCTATTTCCAGATCTTAGCTATTATAAATTGCAATGCTCTGAATATTATTCATATTTCTTAAGAATATAGCTTAAGAAAATATATCTTAATAAAAGTGGGATTACTGGGTCAAATTGGAGTCCCATATTTAATTTTTTGAGGAAACTCCATACTATTTTCCATAATGTTGTACCAGTCTGTATTCCCACAAGCAGTGCACTAGGGTTCCCTTTTCTGCACATCCTTGCCAACACTTGTATTTTATTGATTTTATTGATTTACTAGAGGCCTGGTGCACAAAATTCGTGCATGGGGGGGTGTCCTTCAGCCCAGCCTGCTTCCTCTCCAATCTGGGAACCCTTGAAGGACGTTCGACTGGGCCTAAATGGGCATTTGGACATCCCTCTCATAATCCAGGGCTGCTGCCCCCCAACTGCTCACCTGCCTGCCTTCCTGATTGCCCCTAACTTCTTCTGCCTGCCAGCCTGAACACCCCTTAACCACTCCCCTGCCAGCCTGATTAATGTCTAACTGCTCCCCTGCCAGCCTATTTGCCCCTAATTGCCCTACCCTGTGGGCATGGTCACCCATAACTGCCTTCCTCTTCCTGCTTGCCCCCCCAACTGTTCTCCCCTGTAGCCTGGGTCCTCCCCAACTGCCCTTCCTTGCAGGCCTGGTCACCCCCCAATTCTCTTCTCTGTCAGCTTGGTCACCCCTAATTGCCCTCCCCTGCAGGCTTGATTGCCCCCAACTGCCCTCCCTTGCAGGCCTGTTCCCTCCCAACTGCCCTCCCTTGCAGGCCTGGTCCCTGCCAACTGCCCTCCCCTGCTGGCCATCTTGTGGTGGCCATCTTGTGTCCACATGGGGGCATGATCTTTTGACCACATGGGGCCAGTCATCTTGTGTGTTGGAGTGATGGTCAATCTGCATATTACTCTTTTATTAGATAGGATAGAGGCCTGGTGCATGGGTGGGAGCCAACTGGTTTGCCTCAAAGGGTGTCCTGGATCAGGGTGGGCATTCCCTTGGGACATGGGGTGGCCTGGGAGGGGGGTTGTGGTGGTTTGCATGCCGGCCGTGCCTCCCAGCCACCCAAGAAGAGGCCCTAGTATCTGGGATTTAATTATCTTCTACAATTGAAACTTTGTAGCCTGGAGCAGAGCCAAACCTTCTGCTCTCTCTGTGGTGGCAGCCATTGAAACTTGTTGCCTTAGGGTTTGCAGAAAGCTTGGCTTCCTCCATTGCCAGGGGCAACCCAAACCTCCCTCCTGTTCTCTCAGTGGCCATAACCATCTTGTTTGGGCAAATTTGCATATAATTTGTATACTCACTCTGATGTGCTGGTGGGCGTGACTGGTCAGCATGGCTTGTTGGTATAGTGGAGGTATGGTCAATTTGCATATTACTCTTTTATTAGATAGGTGTGATGATGACAGGTGTAAGGTGATACCTCATTGACATTTTAATTTGCATCTCTCTGGTGATCAGTGCCTTTGTGCATTTTTCTTGTCTCTTGGCCTTCTGTATGTCCACTTTGGAGAAGTGTTTATTTAGGTTGTTTGCCCATTTTTACTTGGATTATTTGTCTTATTATTTTGTTAAGTTATATGAGTTCCCTATATATTTTGAAGATTAATCTGTTATCTGATGTATCTTTGGCAAATATGTTCTCCCATACAGAGGTCTCTTTTCATTCTGTTATTGTTTTCTTTGGCTGTGCCGAAGCTTTTCATTTTGATGTAGTCCTATTTGTTTATTACTCTTTAGTTTCCTTTGCCCTAGGAAAGGTATCAGTAAACATATTTTTTTGACAGATGTCTAAGATTTTTATGGTTTCAGGACTTACATTTAAATCTTTTATCCATTTTGAGTTTATTTTTATGTATGGTATAAATTGGTGGTCTGGTTTCATTTTTTTTTTTGCATGTTTCTGTCCAATTTTTTCAACACCATTTATTAAAAAGACTGTCTCAATTCCATTGTATGCCCTTGTCTCCTTTTTCAAATGTTAATTGAGCATAATGGTTTGGGTCAATTTCTGGGTTCTCTGTTCTGTTACATTAATCTATTTGCCTGTTCTTGTGTCAGTACCAGACTGATTGGTGTACAGTGGCTTTGTAGTATAACTTTATAGCTGGTATCATGATCCCTCCAACTTTGTTCTTTTTTAGTATTGCTGCAGTTACTCTGGACCTTTTTTTTTGGTTCCATATAAATTTTTGGCATGTTTATTCTAGATATGTGAAATACGCTATTGGTATTATAATAGGAATTTCATTAAATCTGTAGACTGCCTTGGGTAGTATGGATATTTTAATAATGTTAATCTACCAAGCTATGAAAACAGTATATTCTTCCACTTGCTTATATCTTTATCTCTTTTTTCAATGTATTATCGTTTTCTGAGTACAGATCTTTTACTTCCTTGTTTAAGTTTATTCCTAAGTATTTAAATTTTTTTTGATGTTGTTGCAATGGTAAATAGAATAATTTTTTTAAGTTTCTTTTTTTGAGAGTTCATTATTGGTATATAAAAAAGCCTTAGATTTCAGGCTCTTAATTTTGTATTCTGCTACATTGTTGGATTCATTTATTAAATCTAGTAGATTTTTTTGGTGGAGTCTTCAGGGATTTCTATGTACTTCTGGTATATCATGTCATCTGGGAACAAGGAGAGTTTTACTTCCTCTTTTCCAATTTGGATTCCTTTTATTTTTTCTTCTTGTCTGATATCTATGGCTAGGATTTGTAGTACTATGTCGAACAAAATTGGTGAAATTGGACTTCCCTGTTTTGTCCCTGTTTTCAGCAGAAATGTTTTTAGTTTTTGTCCATTGAGTATGATGTTGGCTGTAAGCTTAAGAAATAAGGATTTAGTATGTTGAAGTATGATCCCTCTATTCCCACTTTCCTGAGATTTTTTTTTAATCAAAAAAGGTGTTATGCCCTAGCCAATTTGGCTCAGTGGTAGAGTGCTGGCCTGCAGACTGCAGGGTCCAGGTTTGGATTCTTCAGTTGCAGGCTCATCCCCAGTTTGAGCCCTAGTTGGGCGGGCGTAGGAGGCAAACAATTCATGTGTTTCTCTTACATCTATATTTCTCTCTGTCTTTCCCTCTCTTTTCCACTCTCTAAAAATCAGTGGACAAATATCCTTGGTTGAGAATTAAGAAACAAAAACAAAACAGAGGGAGGGTTTGGGTGGGAGCATGGAGGATGGTCTGAGACCCATTCCTGTGCCTACCTCAGCCTCATAGCCCACGGTTCCTTTCAAGGAGCACAGATTCATGCACTGGGCCCCTACTATTTATTATAAAGGCAAAAAATTAAAGTCAAATAAAGCATTTTAAAGCTGCAAAAGAGAGAGACAGAAATTTATCTACAGGGTAGCTCCCATTAGATTATCAGCCGACTTCTCAATACAAACACTTCAGCCCAGAAGGGAATGACATTAAGTATACAAAGCAATGAAAACTAAGGGACTGAACCCAAGACTATTCTATGCAGCAAGGCTATCATTCAAAATCAAAGGTAACATAAAGAGCTTTGAAGATAAAAAAAATGGTTTAAAGAGTTTATTACCACCAAACCAGCACTGCAAGAAATTCTAATGGCACTGTAGTAAGAAGAAGAAATGGAGAAAAAGAGACCACAGGCATCTATACTAATAAAAGGGTAACATGCTAATTAGACCAGATAGACTGGACATCTTTTGAACATCATTCTGGATGTCCTTCCTGACAAAGCCAGGAGTGTGGCCAACCTGCAAACTGCCCTTGGCCCCTTACCCAGGCTGGCCACACCCCCTAGCCGGAACCCCCCCTACCCTGATCAGGGGCATGGTTGGCCTGCAAACTGCAGGTGACCCCTCACCACGCTGGCCCTGCTCCCCAGTCAGACCCCCCACCCTGATCCAGGGCCCCCTTCAGGGCAGGCCAGCTGACCCCCACCCATGCACCAGGTCTCTATCCTATATAAAAAAAGGCTAATATACAAATAAACCAAATGGCAGAATGGCCAGTCGCTATGATGCACACTGACCACTAGGGGGCAGACACTCAATGCAGGAACTGCCCCGTGATGGTCAGTGTGCCATAAGCCTGCACAGCCACAGTGTCAGGAGCCTCCCCAACCTCTGCGGCAGTGCTAAGGATCTCCAACTGACAGCTTAGGCCCTCTCCCCATGAGGGGGCCTAAGCCATCAGTGGGACATCTTCCAAGGACTTCTGGATTGCGAGAGGGCACAGGCTGGGCTGAAGGACACCCCTCCCCCTGAGTGCATGAATTTCTTGCACCAGTCATAAAATAAAAATAAAAGGCTAATATGCAAATTGACCCTAATGGCAGAATGACCAGAATGACTGCTGGACTAGTCACTATGAGGTGCACTGACCACCTCTTGGTCCCTTTCCCCAGTCGGCAGACTCAGATCACCTGATGGCTACCTGAAGTGGGGTGAGGGGCCAGCGACTGGGCAGAACAGCCAACCTCTCTGTCCCTTCTCCTGGTGGTCAAGTACTTATCACTGAGGGTGGGTGGCATTGGGGAGAGGGGGATGAGGCCAGTTTAGGGCATCTGGGGAAGATGGCCCTGATCACAGGCCAGGCCTAAGGACCATACCCATGCATGAATTTCATCCGCTGGGCCTCTTAGTAAAGAATAAGAATGGCAATAAATAACTACCAATAGTAATAACCTTAAATGTAAATGGTTTAAATTTTCCAATCAAAAGAGAGAGGGTAGCTGAATGGATAAGAAAATGTGACCCATTTTTTGCTCTCTATAGAGTAATTGCTTTTCTATCACCTTACTTGGAGTGCTCACATGGCCAAGCATAAGTGACTGAAAACAATGACAGTTTGAACTAGCATTCACAGGATGGCTACCACATGTGGTCAAAGATGGTTGCCACCATGTGGACACAAGATGGCCACCACAAGGTGGCCAGCAGGGGTGGGCAGTTGGGAGGGACCAACCTGCAAGAGAGGGCAGTTGGGGACAATCAAGCCTGCAGGGGAGGACATTTAGGGGTGACCAGGCCGGCAGAGGAGGGAAGTTGGGGATGACTGGGCCTGTAGGGAAGGGCAGTTGGGGTGGACCCAGGCCTGCAGAGGAGGGCAGATAGGGGTGTTTAAGGGGTGATCAGTCTGGCAGGCAAAAACAGTTAGGGTCAATCAGGAAGGCAAGCAGGCAAGCAATTGGGAGACAACAGTCCTGGATTGTGAGAGGGATGTCCAACTGCCGATTTAGGCCCTACCTGGCAGTCTGACATCCCTTGAGGGGTCCCAGATTGGAGAGGGTGCAGGCTGGGCTGTGGGACACACCCCTCATACATGAATTCCATGTACCTGGCCTGTAGTACTATATTAAAATAGAAGCAAAAAAAAAAATTTCCCCACACTGAGCCTTTAGTTTCAACCACCAGAAATATCCATTATCAAGTCTCTTACAAATCCTTTCAGATATTTCCCTTTAAATAGATTCTTACAATGCATTTTGCTCTGAAACTTGCTTTTTTTAAAAAAAAATGGCAACAGGTATTGGCCATCTTCTATATCATGAAATATACTTCTGCTTCATTCATTTCAATTGTGTGCCTGTGTCATAAATTTACTAAAGCAGCCCTTTTCCTCATGATGGACATTAATTCTTTCCATTTTTTTAACAATTACAAATACAGAAGTCTTATGATAACAATCTTTTAATGTGTATGTTTTTAAGTATATATATATATATATATATATATATAT
>JAAGEH010000037.1:9489541-9610778 GCA_011751065.1 Lasiurus cinereus
CTTACAGATGGAAAATATATATTTAAAAAAATGCTTGTTGCCAGATTTCACTCCAAAATGGGTTACACCAATTTACATTCCTGGCAGCATCAGATGAGTGGTACTTCTTCACACTCTCTCCAGTGCTAAAGGGTAATCTATTACCATGAACATTTAATATGCCAAGTGCATCTATTGGTATGTCCTATGTTGAAAATGAAGAGTAATGTATAATATGAGTTGTTAAAATGAAATCAGTTAAAATACCTTCAGTTATTTTTGTCTTCCTTATGGCTTTGTTTCATGTGTTGAAAGTTCCCCATCCCCTGCCCCACTCATATTATTTAAGAATGAAATCCCTGCTTTCTAAAATATGTTTTAAAACTATTTTAAAATATCTATAATGAAATAAACTTAAAATTACTTTTGAGTCAAGTAGAATAATCTTAGATAATTTCAATGGAAGAAGTCACACATATAAAGCTTCAGACTTGTAGATATCCTAATTCAATGCTTTTGGAATAAAATTAAAGGTCAAGCGGGAAATTGGAGGAATATTTTCTCAAAAAATAACAAAACGTATGTGATTGTCATGTGAATATGTTCTAACAACACTATTATAAAATAAGCAAAGGGCAATTTTCAGAAGAAATATAGCTTGCAATAAACATAAGAAAATATGTTAATTCAAATTTATACCTTTTAAATATGAAAATAATTGCCATTGCTCAATGCTAATGAAAATATAATGAGATGATAACATAAATTGTTATAGCATTCTGTAAAGCCTCAAGCATTTTCAGTGTCCACATTTAACCTTAATCTACCTACGTCCCAAAAGCCAACTTGAATAAGCAAAATCACATTAGCATCATGACTCAAATTATCTTGCATTTGGGTTCTTACCTACCCAGATTGATACTGCATAATATGTCCCTCCTAGGAAGGCATTCCTGAGAGTTCCCAGGCATTGTTTCTTATGTGTTCCCAAATGAGAACACATACTAAGCATACTCCTCTTCTGGCAGATTTCCATTAGAAATCTACCATATCCATCCAGCATTCAATATATAAAGTAAGCAACCACCATTTTCAAAGAATTCTCTGCTGTAGGGAATGATGCATTCACATTAAAGAAAATGACATAGAATCCAGGAAAAAAAAATAAGATAATTGAATTTAGTTAAGTATTAGGAAGTCATCCCATACTATGGATCCCCTCCTTCTGCCATTATCCCTCGGTAGGATAAAGAGATAAAATTGAAAAGGGATTGCAAAAAAAACCTGAAGTTTATGTAAGATTATAAATAAGTACATTTGATGGTTCTATTTTGGTTTTATACACATATATCTAATTGTAATGTTTAAACCAGTTTAGCAATAAACTAATAAATCACTACATTTATTTAAAAAAATAAATGTTAGGTAAAAATCAACAGCAGTAGTATATAAATCCCATATCACCTTCTTAGAGGAATATTGGAGGAAGGACTTCTTAGCATAATTTCGATAAAAACTATTAAGGTAAATATTAGGAAAGATAGTGAGGAAGTCAAAGATACCATTTAATATGAAGAAATATTCACAGTAAATTATTGAACATATAAAAATACACTTAGAGATTAAGTTCAAGGGCTTTCTAAGGTTTTCTGTATGATTGATTTATTAGTTTTTTAAAACTAATATCTCTTCTAATATTTTTAAAATCCTATATATTATAGTAACTAATGAAGTTAATATTTTCCTCAGTGAGCTTAAAATTAAATGTATACTTTTTTTTTATTGTGTTACATGTATACATATCTCCCCATTGTCCCCCCTCCCTCCCAGGCATACCCAACCCCCCAGCGTCTATGTTCATTGGTTATGCTTATCTGCATGCATACAAGTCCTTTGATTGATCTCTTATCTACCCCACCACTCCTTAATCTTCCTGCTATAATTTCACAGTCTGTTTGATGCTTTACTGCCTCTGTATCTATTCCTTTGTTCATCAGTTCACAATGTTCTTTATTATCCACAAATGAGTGAGATCATATGCTGCTTCTCCTTCACTGACTGGCTTATTTCACTAAGCATAAGGCTATCCAGTTGCAACCAGGTTGCTGCAAATGGTAAGAATTCCTTCCTTTTAATGGGAGCATAGAATTCCATTGTGTAGATGTACCATAGTTTTCTGATCCACTCATCTACTGACAGGCACCTAGGCTGTTTCCAAATTGTAGCTATTGTAAATTGTGCTGCTATGAACATAGGGGTGCCTAAATTCATTCTCATTGGTGTTTCTAGTTTCTTAGGATATATTCCTAAGAGTGGGATTGCTGGGTCAAAAGGGAGTTCCATTTTTAGTTTTTGGATGAAACTCCATACTGTTCTCCACAGTGGCTGCACCAGTCTGCATTCCCACGAACAGTGCACAAGGGTGTCTTTTTCTCCACATCCTCGCCAACACTTGTGGTTTGTTGATTGGTTGATGATTGCCATTCTGACAGGTGTAAGATGGTATCTCATTTTCGTTTTCATTTGCATCTCTCAGATAATTAGTGACTTTGAACATCTTTTCATGTGCCTCTTGGCCTTCCTTCTGTCCTCTTTTGAAAAGGTTCTATTTAGGTCCCTTGCCCATTTGTTTTATTGGATCCTTTATCTTTCTTTTATTAAGTTATATAAGTTGGCAGTAGATGTTGGAGATTAAACCTTTATCAGTGATAACATTTACAAATATGTTCTCCCATATAGTGGTCTTTCTTGTTGTTTTGTTAATGGTTTCTTTTGCTGTGCAAAAGCTTTTTATTTTGATGTACTCCCATTTGTTTATTTTTTCTTTAGCTTCCATTGCCTTTGGAGCAGTATCAGTGAAGTTCTTTCGCCATATATCTGAGATTGTGCTGCCTGTGGATTCCTCTAGTATTTTTATGGTTTCCCTTCTAATATTTAAGTCCTGTATCCATTTTGAGTTTATTTTTGTATTTGGTGTAAGTTGGTGGTCCAGTTTCATTTTTTTTTGCATGTATCTGTCAAATTTTACCAACACCATTTATTGAAGAGGCTGTCTTGGCTCCATTGAATGTTAATGCCTTCTTTGTCAAATATTAATTGAGCATAGAGGTTTGGGTGGATATCTGGGTTCTCTATTCTATTCCATTGGTCTATATGTCTGTTCTTGTGCCAGTACCAGGCTGTTTTAAGAACAGTTGCTTTGTAATATAGCTTGAAATCTGGTATTGAGATCCCACCTACTTTATTCTTCTTTCTCAGAATTGCTGTGGCTATTTGTGGTATTTTTTTCCCAGATGAATCTATGAAGAATTCTTTGTAGGTCTGTGAAATATGTCGCTGCTATGTTAATGGGTAGTGCACTGAATCTATAGATTGCTTTGGGTAGTATGGACATTTTAATGATGTTGATTCTCCCAATCCATGAGCATGGTATGCTCTTCCATCTGTTAACATCTTCCTCTGTCACTTTTTTTCAGTGTCCTGTAGTTTTCAACATATAGATCTTTTACCTCTTTAGTTAGGTTTATTCCTAGGTATCTTAATTGTTTTGGTGCGATGGTAAATGGGATTGCTTTTTGAGTCTGTCTTTCTGTAATTTCACTATTAGTGTATAGAAATGCCACAGATTTCTTGGCATTAATTTTGTATCCTGCTACATTGCCGAATTCATTTATTAAGTCAATTAGTTTTGGGATGGAGTCCTTTGGGTTTTTTATGTACAGTATCATGTCATCTGCAAATAAGGACAGCTTTAATTCTTCTTTTCAAATTTAGATCCCTTTTATTTCTTCTTCTTGTCTAATTGCAATGGCTAATACTTCCAGTACTATGTCAAACAGCAGAGGTGAGAGTGGGCATCCCTGTCTTGTTCCTGATCTTAGGGGAAATGGTTTTAGTTTTTGCCCATTGAGTATGATGTTAGCTGTGGGTTTATCATATATGGCTTTTATGATGTTGAGTTATGATCGTTCTATTCCCACTGTGCTGAGAGTTTTTATGAAGAAACGGTGTTAGATTTTGTCCAATGCTTTTTCTGCATCAATTGATATCACTATGTGATTTTTATCTCTCTATTTGTTTATGTGATGTATCACGTTTATTGATTTGCAGATATTGTGCCATTCCTACATTCCTAGGGTGAATCTTACTTGGTCATGGTGTATGATCTTGCTGATGTATTGCTGGATCCGATTTGCTAGAATTTTGTTGAGGATTTTGGCATCTATGTTCATGAGAGATATTCTCTTTCATTGTATTGTCTTTATCTGCTTTTGGTATTAGGATGATGCTGGCTTGATAGAAGGTTTTTGGAAATGTTCCTTCTTCTTGAATATTTTTGAATAGTCTGAGTAGGATAGGTTTTAATTCTTTCTTGAATGTTTGGTAAAACTCTCCTGTGTAGCCATCTGGTCCAGGGCTTTTATTTGCTGGAAGATTTTGATGACTGATTCAATTTCTTTCATAGTTTTTGGACTATTAAGATGGTTAGATTCTTCCTGATAGAGTTTTGGAAGGTTATATTTTTCTAGGAATATGTCCATGTCTTGCAGGTTGGCCAATTTGTTGAAATAGAGTAGTTCCTAGTATTTTTTAACAATCCCTTGTATTTCGGCATTGTCTGTTGTTATTTCTCCTATGTCCTTTCTGATTTTGTTTATTTGGGTCTTCTCTCTTTGCTTCTTGGTGAGCCTGGCTAGAGGTCCATCAATCTTGTTTATCCTTTCAAAGAACCAGCTCTTGGTTTTATTGATCTCTTGAATTGTTTCTTTGGTCTCCATGTTGTTTATCTCAGCTCTGATCTTTACTATTTCCTTCCTTCTGCTTAAAGTGGGCTTTTCTAGTTGCTCTCTTTATAGCTCTTTGAGTTGTAGTGTTAGGAAATTTATTACCATTGTATCTTGGGTTCTCCTCTACCATTGTTTCCTGTTTTTTTTTTTTTTTTTGCAGTAGGCTTGTAGGGAAATGAACTTCCCTCTCAAGACTGTTTTCACTGTGTCCCATAAATTTTGTATTGTTTTGTTGTCATTGTCATTTGTTGCCATGATGTTTTTTATGTCTTCCTTGATCTCTTTGGTTACCCTGTCTTTGTTTAATAGCATGCTGTTTAGTCTCCATGTGTTTGATTTCTTTCTATTGTTTATATTATAGTCGATTTCCAGTTTTATGCCACTGTGGTCTGAGAAAATGCTTGATATGATTTCTATCTTCTTGAATTTGAAGAGACTATTCTTATGACCCAACATATGATCTATCTTTGGAAATGACCCATGTGCACTGGAGAAGAATGTATATTCTGTGGCTTTGGGGTGAAATGTTCTGAAGATGTCAATTAATTCCATCTGGTCTAGTGCGTCATTTAGTATTAATGTTTCTTTTCTGATTTTTTGTTTAGAGGATTTGTCCAGTGGTGACAGTGGGGTATTAAAGTCTCCTACTTGATTGTATTGCTGTCAATCTCTCTCTTAATATCCTCCAGAAGTTGTTTTATGTATTTAGGTGCTCCTATATTGGGTGCATATTTTTTTACCAGAGTTATTTCTTCTTGTTGGATTGCTCCCTTTTGTATTATGAAGTGGCCTTCTTTATCTCTTGTTATGTCCTTCACTTTGAGATCTAATTTGTTAGATATAAGTATTGCAACACCAGCTTTTTTTTCATTTCCATTTGTCTGAAATACCATGTTTCATGCCTTCACCGTCAATCTGTTTGCATCTCTTTTCCTGAGATGGGTTTCTTGTAGACAGCAGACATATTGATAATATTTTCTTATCCAATCAGTTACCTTAAGACTTTTGATTGGAGCATTTAATCCGTTTACATTTAAAGTTATTATTGATAGGTACTTATCTGTCACCATTTTTAGTCTTTAGCCCAGAGTTCCTTCTTTGCTTCCTATTTCTTTTTATTACAGCAGACCCTTTAACATTTCTTGCATTGCAGGTTTGGTGGTAATATATTCCCTTGGTCCATTATTGTCTGGTAAGCTTCTGATTTTACCTTTAATTTTGATTGAAAGCCTTGCAGGGTACAGTATCCTTGGATTCAGACCCTTCCTTTGCATGACTTTGTGTATTTCATTCCATTCCCTTCTGGCTCTATGAGTTTCTGTTGAGAAATCAGTAGCTAGTCTTATGGGGGTTTCTTTCTAGGTAAGTTTCTCTTTCTCTCTGGCCGTTTTTAAGATTATTACTTTGTCATTGGTGTTTTCCATTTTAATTTTCATGTGCCTTAGTGTCGATTTTGGGGGGTTTATTTTGCTTGGGACTTTGTGAGTTTCTTGGATTTGTGTGGGTTTTTTCTTTCCTATATTGGGGAAATTTTCTGTCATTATTTCTTCAAACAGGTTCTCTAATCCTTGCTCAGTTTCCACTCTTTCTGGAACCCCAATTATGCGGATGTTGTTTTGTTTTGTGTTATCCCAAAGTTGCCTTAGGCTCTCCTCTTGCTTTTTAATTTTTTTTTTCTAGAAGCTACTGTACTTGGGTATTTTTTCTTCTAGCTCACTGATGCAGTCTTCTGCTTCTTCTCATCTACTTGTGATGCTTTCTATTGAGTTCTTTACAGCATGTATCTCATTCTTCATTTCTTCTTTGTTATTCTTCATTTTCTCTTGGCTCTTACTCACATTGTCAATTTTGTCTTCCATTCTTTTCATCCACCTTATGATCATTTCTCTGAACTCTTTCTCTGGCAGGCTTATTTCTGCTTCTATTTCATTTACTTCCTTTTCTGGTGATACTTGCCTTTCTGTCTTATGCAGGCTGTTTCTTCTTCTGCCCATGGTCTTTCTTCTCCGGGTGTCTGGTTATGTAATTCTCTCCTTATCCCAGGTAAAATCTGACCTTTCCATGTGCCATGTGATCCCTTCTGAGTCCGTGGGTCTGCGTACATTGTAGAGCGGTATTTTTGGTCCTCCCACTGTTAGGTGAGTGCTTCAGCTGCAGCTTTCAGTCCACTGCAGACATCCACCTCCCTCTGCAAAATGCAGCCGTCTCTGTGTTCGCGCTGGTGGCTCCGGCAGGCAAAAACCCCGTGGCAGTGGGGCTGCCTGGCCAGGAGAGGCCCGTCCAGCAGTCCCCCACCTTCTTCTGGAGATAACTAACTCTTAACTTTCCAACAAACACTCCCAGTGCGTCTCTCAGCTGCTCTCTCTCCCTCTGCCCAGCGACAAAGCTCCAGACGTGTCTGTCTATTCCACCGACATTTTTCCTCTCATTAAATGTATACTTAAAAAATGGCTTTGGCTTTGAAAATGAGTGGTTCAAAAATTACCAGGTCTGAAAAAAATGATTATTATTTTAAATGATATATCTTTCTTACCCTTTTATTTTGGCCAAATTTGTTTGAACATACAATAAAGTCTAATTTTTTATCACTATTACTATAATACTACCTAAATTATTATGTTCTTAAGAATTTTCTTACCTATATCTGTATCAGATTGAACTATCCTTGAAGAAGATTATGCAAAGGAAAACAACAGCTCTTATAAATAATTATTTTTATAAATAAAATGGAAACTACATTAGAAAGATTCTATGAAATACAATAATTATGGATTTTTTCCAAGATTAAATAGGATGCATCCAGCACCTTGACAAAGCATCTGCTCTCAGAGACAGCTATTCTTCCACTTCAATGGATTTTTTTTTCCTAAGGAAAAGGTCTAGTGATGTGGGAGAAATACTGATCATGTGGTATAATAGTTACAAAATACGATGTACATGCAATACAAGTCTACATTCCATTAAAAATATACATATTAGATAGGATACTTTAAAAGCAATAATTATAGTCCAAATGAAAACTCATTGAGTTTCTATAAGTGCATATTGCCAGAGTTATAACCAATAATTAAAAATAACATATGCTTGACAGTGCAAACCTAATTGCTGAAAAGCAACTGATTTATACAAAGTTATATAGCACAAGAGGTAAAATAATGCCTATCTTGTTAATGTTGTGAAAATAACAATGCAAATTCAACCGATTACATAACTAATGGGTGGAAAAGCACAATGAATAATTTGATGGAAAACAGCCCTCAATGTCCTGGCCAATATTAGCATCAGTAAGAAGACGGAGACATTTGCACATTACCAAAAAGTACTAATCAAAAGAATAATTAGAAATATTTGATGGTATCCAAAATTTGGGGGCATAGTTTGATTTTTCTACAATGGAATATATAAACAAGAAGAGCGATATCTAAAAACAAACTTTCTAAGTTTGAGATTTTTTTTCTCAAGTTTCTGATACCTATGTGTAAAATGGAGGGTGATTTTTTTACCATTCTGTTGGGTTAGCAGATTTATCTAAAAGGACCTAGATATTCTTCGTTCTATTATTAAAATAGTTCTCTATTTATATGCATCTTTTTATAGGATGTATTTGCATTCCTATCTACATGAGTTAATAAGGAGTGCACATCACTAATACAAAAGTTGCTACTTTTTTAAAAATTTTTAAAATATATATTTTATTGATTTTTCATAGAAAGGAAGGGACAGGGATAGAAAGTTAGAAACATCGATGAGAGAGAGACACCGCCTCCTGCATGCCCCCCCCACTGGAGATGTGCCCATAAGCAAGGTACATGCTCCCGACCAGAATCGAACCCGGGACCTTTCAGTCCGCAGGCTGACACTCTATCCACTGAGCCAAACTGGTCTCAGCAGACATCGATCAGCTGCCTCCTGCACACCCCCCACTGGGGATGTGCCCGAAACCAAGGTACATGCCCTTGACCGGAATCGAACCCAGGACCCTTCAGTCCACAGGCTGACACTCTATCCACTGAGCTAAACTGGTTAGGGCCTAATTTATTTTTGAAAGTATTACAATGTCCCCATTTTTTCATCCTTTGACCCACTCCACCCTGCTCTGTCCCCTTACCAGGCCTTCACCTCACTATTGTCTGTCCATGGGCTATGCATATAAGCATAAAAATTCTTTGGTTAATTTCTTCCTGCTCCCCTCCCTCTCCCCTCTGTTGTATGCTTCAATATTTCTGGATCTATTTTTGTTTGTTAGTTTATTTTTTTCACTAAATTCCACATATAAGTGAGACCATGTCATACTTTTCTAAAGTTGCTTCTCTATTTTTGTCATGATATTTTCTATGTAGCCAGAGGCTACAAGGAAGTGGGAAAAAAATACCAAATCCAAAGTTGTGTCTCTTAATTAATAGTTCTACCAGTGGGATGCTACAAAATTGAAGACAACTTTCATCAGAGCGCTCCTATAGAGATACCTTCTCTATTAAGGAAGTTAACAAAGAAACAATCCCATGTCTGAAACATGAATCAGAAAACAACCAGTAAAGATAATTCTGGCAAGACATGCCAGCATCTCAATAAAGCTATGGGACAACAAATAACAAAATATATATTTAGCATATGCACTTCAAACATTTAAGGATATCACTTCTATCTTTAAGAGGTTTTTTGTCCTTTGGTACAATAAATATGGACTGAATTCAAAAGGCAATTGGGACACAGGTGAGTAAGCTATGCAGTCTGCCTCAAGGATCTTATAATCAAACTAGGGGCCCAGTACAAGAAGATTCGTGCACAGGGAGTGGGTCCCTCAGCCCAATGTGCACCCTCTTCAATCTGGGAGCCCTCAGGGGAACCCTCTCCAATCTGGGAGTTTATGTCTGTCTTTGCAATCATATTAGTATATTGTCTGAGATCCCAACACAGTTTGGTTTGGTGCTCACAGAATAATAGAGGTTTTTGTTTTTTTTCTTTGTTTCATTGGTGGAGATTTCCTAGAAGTTGCAGGATATCTTCCCTTTGATTTGTCCTCGACACTGTGACTTTACTTATGTCTCTCATCTTTGCTTTCTCTCCATCCCCTACCTTCATCAGTAACTTGCACCAGGCTCACTTTGCTCTAGTTTCTAGGAGATCTTGCTAGGCGAACTAGGATTTTCAGTGTTCCTGGTGCTCCCTGCACTCTGGGCTTCTGCTTCTGGTCCAGGGGCTGCCACCAGAACTATGATTCCCAGAATTCATGGTGCTTCCTGTGCTCTTGGCTCCTGATTCCAGTCAAGGGGCTGCACAAACTAAAAGGGAAAAGGACTGCAAACTCCAGCAGCCCCCAGGCCTGGTTGACAGGACCAGACACTCCAGTGGTATCCCCGGGACCCCGGCCTCTCCGCCAGCACCAGCCATAGGCTCGAAGTAGGCGGGTACCCGGGGATGTCTGACCTGCCCTTAGCCATTCAGTGCCTACATACCTCCATGACACCCACAGGCCTGCCATCTTTGTTGGGTTAATTTGCATATTTGCTCCTGATTGCCTGTGGGATGTCATGGAGGCATGATCAATTTACATATTTGTCTATTATTAGTGTAGACTAAAGGCCCAGTGCACAACATTCATGCACTGGGAGGGGGGACCCTCAGCCCAGCCTTCAACCTTTGGCAGTCTGAGAGCCCTCAGGTGATGTCTGATTGATGACTTAGGCCTGCTCCCCAGTTGATTTACATATTACCCTTTTATTATATAAGATGAGGGAGACAATGAGAATTACATGGTTTTCATTAACATTAGTGCTAAGACAGATATATGTATAAGGTCCTATATCAACACGAAAAAGGAACATTTCTCCCTCACTGGGCAGTAGCTAATGCCTTAGTTGAACATTAAAAGATAACTAAGAGTATATCAGAAAGTAATTAAAAGATAGGAAGCACATTTACAGGAAGAAGAAGGAGTATGAGGGTAAAAAAGGAGGTGAGAAACAGTATAACATGTTGGAGAACTACAAAGCAATTTGTTATTAGATCATCAGAGTTAAGTGAGGGATGTGTCTGGCAATCTCTAGTAGCAGGAAAATGATGTGATGCTTTATTATGTACTTAGTGAAGAAGCCCAAAAGTATTCTAAACACAGAAGTAATATAATCTGGTTTATATTTACCATTATTCCTATGAATACTAGTTGATGGTTGAATTAGAGAGGAAGTAGGGTAATTAGTAGGCAATTATGACGACCATAAGAGAAACAGCTCAATTATGCTAATTAGGAGTAGAGATAAAGATGATGAAAAAAATTTGAGATACACTGAGAAGAAAAATCAACCAGACTGGCTATTAATTGGATGTCAGGATATGTTTAAGGTAAATCCATAGTATTTGATTTTGGTAGCTGGGTGCACAATGATCCTATTAACAGTGATCTATTCTAGAATACAGGGGCAGAAGTAAACTTAAGCAGTGGTATGAGATATCAGTTTTGGATATTTGGAATTTAAAGAACCTATAACATGTTGTGACATGGCCAAACAGCACCTGTGTGCATAACCTTTAACTCGCTGACCGAGGGCCAAACTTGCCTGGAACAGGGTAAGATAACAGAACATTCCCCAGAGCCAGTAAATGTTCCTGTTGAAGATAACAGAACATTTAGAGTATTCCCCCCAGCCAGTAAATGTCTCTGTTGAAATTTTCCACTGCTCTTAGGATAACTCCTCCAGGCAACTGTGCAAACCGCAAATATTCGCTTCTGTAGACAACGCTTGCTTGCTCATCCCTGCGATAGGGCTATAAAACCAGCCATTTACAAGACCTCAGGACTGCAGTTCTCCTCTGCGTAGGTTGGCTGCAGTCCCTGCGCAGGAATAAAGCTCAAATTTCCATCTCTAAAACTCTGTGTCCGAGTGAGGTTGTCTCGTTGGGTTACAACATAACATATAGCAAAGTATATATGATCAACAGTCTTTGCACAGCAAAGAAACCATCAATAAAACAAAAAAAGATAACCTATTGTATTGGAGCAGATATTTGCCAATGATACTTCTAATAATGAATTCATATAAAAAATTATAAAATGGGGAAAGAGAACGTACAGAGGGCCAACAGACATATAAAAAGATGCTCAATGTCACTAATTAGAGACATGCAAATTAAAACCACACTGACATATCACCTAATACCTGTCAGAATGTCTATTATCAATTAATCAATAAGTAACAAGTGTTAGCAAGGATGTAGAGAAAAGGGAACCCTCATGTACTGTTGGTGGAGATACAGATTGTTACAGCCACTGTGAAAAACAGTATGGAATGTCCTCAAAAAATTAAAAATAGGACTGTAGAGAGCGCCTGGGAAGGCATATGGGTATTCTTCCTTAATGATTGTCAGCTGAACCCAAGGCTACAGGCAAAGCCCCATCTTGGTTACACATCTTACCAAAAAGGCAGATGTGTTCCTCAGGAAGTGGGTTTTGATATGTAAATCCAGTCTAGCACTAGGAATGCTGGAGCCTACTCAAGAATGCAAATAATCTCCTTTGTCTTGACTTTTGGTGAAACTTCCTGGTATTTGGGGGTATAAAATAAACATGCTCTCAGTCACTGTCTCTCCATCAGAAGAAGGCAGCAGTCCCTCCCCCACTGCCAACCTGATCCAGCTTTTTCCTTCTATCTCTGTGTCTTGTCTCTTTCTTTTATTTCTCAATCCCTAGCCTCCCTATTTGAAGAACCAGATCATCTCTCTTTCCATGCTGGACGCAGAAAAGAGAGACCCCACCATATAGGACAACCTTATGATCCAGCAATTCTACTTATGAGTATTAATACAAAAAAACAAAACAAAACACATACAACAACCACTACTGGGAAAAGATATATGCACCCCCTATGTTCACTGCAGCATTATATAGCCAGGATATGGAAGCAGCCTGAGTGCCCATCAGTAGATAAGTGGATAAAGAAAAATGGTACATATATACAATAGAATACTACTTGGCCTTAAAAAAGAAAATCTCACCATTTATGGAAGCATGGATAGACCTAGAGGGTGTTATGCTAAGTGAAATAGGTTAGTCAAAGAAAGATACATATCATATTATGTCACTTATATGTGCAATCTAAAGAATATAAACAAACAAACAAAATAGAAATAGATTCATAGACACAGGAACACACTGATGGTCTCCAGAGTAAGGGGCCCTGCAGGCCTGGTCCTCCTCTAACTGCTCTCCCTGCTGACCTAGTCTGCCCCAACTGCCCTCCTCTGCTGGCCCAGTCATGCCTAACTGACATCCCTGCTGGTCTAATGGCCCACAACTGCTCTCCCCTGCAGATCTAGTCCCCCGCAACTGCTCTCCCCTGCAGTCCTGGTCCCCCCCCCAACTGCCTTCCCTTGCAGGCCTGGTCTCCCCCAACTGCTCCCCTCTGCTGGCCTGGTCACCCCTAACTCCCCACAACTTTCCACCCCTGCAGGCCAACTTGTGGCAGCCATCTTGTGTCCACATGGGAGTGGCCATCTTTTGTCTTGGTGTGATGATCAATTTGCATATTACTCTTTTATTAGATAGGATAGACAAGAGATGGAAACAAACTAAATGCCCATCAATGGATAAATAGCTAAAGAAAATGTGTTATTTTCAAACAGTGGAATATTATTACTAAGCCTTCAAAAAAGGGAAATCCTGTCATTTTTTAATATATGTATGATCTAGGGGACATTGTGCTAAGTGAAATAAGCCAGATAAAAAGGCACATAAACTACATTATATTACTTATATGAAGAATATAAAATAGTCAAATGGCATAAAGTTTCAGTTTATACAAGAGAAGGAAGAGCTTAAGATCTCCTGTACAACATAATTCCTACAGTTAACAATACTTACTAACATGCTGTATCTCATGTTAAATGCTCTTACAATAATAATAATAATAATAATAATAATAATAATAATAATAAACCAATTAGCTAAGCTATTTGAAAATTTGCCATAGCCTTTATTTTCTTTTTGAATCATATATAAGCATTTATTCCAATACCGCTGGCAGTATGGGAGAGCAGCAGGTAATCCACAAAAATCTGCTCTTCAGTCTCCTATAAGCCAGCTGCTTTTATAGGGTAAGATAAAGATTACATGGGGGAGTAGGAATTACAGGCATGGGGAAGTAGGAGGCTGGGGTGAGACTCCATCATTTGGGCAACAATGTTGTTAATCTTCCACAATAATAGACAGTTCTTGAATGAGAATGGACCACATTCAAAGGTTGACTCCCAGGTTTAAGGTTGACTCCCTGGTCTCAGGGTTATACAACTCCCAGCTAGGTTACAATGTACCCCTGCACTCTGCTCCTGGCCTCTCCTCAGGCTCTGGCTGAGTTCTGAATTATGCAATGCATAGATAAATGCCTTCTGTCAGTACTTTGGGTAGTTTCCTGACAGGTTAGAACAAACACAATAATTCGTGAATAATGTATAATCTGCTTCCTTTGGAACTGGGGACCAGTTTTCTATACTGGGAGTCTGCTGTTTTCAAGATCATCTCTTATATGGGAAAAGGATGGAGCAAATGCAAGTAAAAAATGGCACAAAACTTTCTTACTATTTTAAGTTGCCTCCTTCTTGATTCAGCATTCACTTCATTGCTGTAAATCTTTTAACTATTTTCCAGAATTTTGAAAAAGTTACTTTTGACAGTTTCTGCTTTTTTAATGTATATTTCTGTGGAGGGACTAGAGTTTGGAGCTGCCTAATCCATCATTTTATTTATGTCAATCCCAATGAGAAAGTTTATTAATTTTTTATTTTTATTTTTCAATTAAAGTTGACATTCAATATTACTTAGTATTAGTTTAAGATGTATAACATAGTGGTTAGACAATCATATACTTTACAAAGTATTCCCCCCAAGATTTCAAGTATCTACCTGGCACCATACATAGTTACTACAATATGATTGACTATATTTCCTATGCTGTACTTTTACATCTCCATGACTAGTTTGTAATAATCAGTTTGTACTTTTTAATCCCTTCACATTTTTCATCCAACTCCCAACCCCTTTCCTTTGGGGACCATCATTCTGTTCTCTGTAAATACGAGTCTGTTGATGTTTTGTTTGTTATTTATTTTTCTTTTTAGATTCCATATATAAGTAAAATCATATAATATTTGTCTTCCTATGTCTGATTTATTTCAGTTATCATAATATCTTATAGGTCTATCCACATGGTCACAATGTTAAGGTTTCATTCTTTTTTAATATTGAGTAGTATTCCATTATATATATGTACCACAACTTTTTAAAGGACACTTGTGTTCTTTACATATACTGGCTATCTTATCTAATAAAGAGGGAATATGCTAATTGACTGCCCAGCCCTTAAAGATGGAGGCGCCCACAGCCAATAAGGAGGGAATATGCTTATTGACTGCTATGCTCTCAAAGATGGCAGCGCCTAGTCCCCTCAGCCCCCCAGCGACCCAGGGCCCAGGACCAACCCAAGGCACAGGCAAGCTTTGGATGGCGGCTGCCCAGCCCATGCCTGAGGTGCAGGCGAGCCTCAGATGGTAGCTACCCAGCCACCCAGGGCTGCCCAAGGCTCAGGTAATGAGGGCTGCCCAAGGTTTGCACTGCCGGCTGTGGCAGCAGCAGAGGTGTGATGGGGTCATCATCTTCCCCTGATTGCCAAGTCACCTCCTGCCCCTGAAGGCTTCCGGATTGTAAAAGGGGGAAGGCTGGGCTGAGGAACCCCACCTCCAGTGTATGAATTTTCATGCACTGGGCCTCTAGTTGTAAATAATGCTTCAATGAACTTAGGGGTGCATATATTATTTCAAATTAGTGTTTTGGTTCTTTGGATAAACCTCCCAGAAGTGGAATCACTTGGTCATAAGGTGGTTCCATTTTAAATTTTTTGAGGAAACCCCATACTATTTTACATAATTGCTGCATCAATCTGTATTCCCATTAACAGTGCACATTGTCTGTTCTCTGCATCCTCGTCAACACTTAACATCTGTGCATTTATATATGTTTTTAAATGACTGTTTCAATTTAGATGGTTTAATGGATCTTTTCAGATTTTCTTTTTCTTTCTTTCAGTTTTAGAAGATTGTACGTTTCTAGGAATTTATCAATTTCATCTAAATTGTTCAATTTGTTGGCATATAGTTGCATGCAATATTTTCTTATAATTCTTTGTATTTCTGTATTGTCAGTTACTGCTTCTCTTCTTTCATTTAAGTTTTTATTTATTTGGGTTCTCTCTCATATTTTCTTGATGAATCTGGTTAAAGGTTCATTTATATTTTTCAATGAACCAGATCTTGGTTTGCTTGATCTTTTGTATTATTATTTTTTATAGATTCTATTTTGTTTATTTCTGCTTCAATCTTTAGTATTTCTTCCCTTCTACTGACTTTGGGCTTTGTTTGTTGTTCTTTTTCTTATTTCTGGAGGTGCAATTTTACATTTTTTATTTGAGTGTTTTCTTGTTTCTTTTTCTTTTTTTTTAAATTTATTTTTCTTTTTTCTTTTTTTTAAATTGATTCTTTACAGAGAGGAAGGGAGAAGGGATAGAGAGCCAGAAACATCGATGAGAGAGAGATATCGATCCGCCATCTCCTGCACGCTCCCCAATGGGGATCTGCCCACAACCAAGTTACATGCCTTGACCGGAATCGAACCCGGACCTTTCAGTCCACAGGCCAACGCTCTATCCACTGAGCCAAACCAGTATCGGCAAGAGTTTTGTTTCTTGGGGTAGGCTTGTATGGTGTGCTATGAATTTCCCACTTTAGACTGCTTTTACAGTGTGCTATAGGTTTTAGGATGTTTTGTTTTCATTTGTCTCAAGGTATCTTTTGATTTCTTCCTTGTTCTAATTATTAACCAATTTATTATTTAGAAACATGTTATTTAGCTGGCATTTGTTTTTGTGTTTTCCAATATTTTATTGTTTAATTTCTGCTTTCATGCTATTGTGATCTGAAAATATGCTTGATATGATTTTAATTAATTAAATTAAGTGAGACTTGTTTTGCGGCCCAACATGTAGTTTTTTTGGAAAAGATTTCATGTGTACTTTATATTCTGTTGCATTGGCTTTAAATATTCAAAAATATCAAAAAAATCCATTTGGTCTAATGTATCCTTTAAGGCCATTGTTTCTTTGTTAATTTTCTGTCTAGAAGATATATCCATTGATATAAATGGGGTGCTGAAATTCCCTATTATGTCTGTATGACTGTCAATCTCTCCCTTTTTGCCCTTTAATTTCCTATAAAATAAAGAGGTAATATGAAAATTAACCATCATTCCAACACATAAGATGGCTCCCCCAATGTGAACACAAGATGGCTACCACAAGATGGCCATCAGGGGAGGGCAGTTGAGAGGGGCCAGGCCTTTGGGGAAGGGCAGTTGGTGGGGGGAGCAGCCTATCAAGGAGGGCAGTTAGGGGTGACCAGGTGTGCAGGGGAGGGCAGTTAGGTGTGACCAGGCCTAGAGAGGAGGGCTTATAGGGAAAATTATGCTGGCAGGTGAGTGGATAGGAGGTGTTGAGGTTGGCAGGCAAAAGTGGTTAGGGACAATCAGGCAGGCAGGTGAGCAATTGGTAGCCAGCAGTCCTGGATTATGAGAGGAATCATGTCTAAATGGGCAGTTGGACATCCCTTGAGGGGTCCCAGATTGGAGAGGGTGCAGGCTGGGCTGAGGGACACACATACCCCTCGTTCATGAAATGTGTGCACTGGGCCTCTAATTTACTCTATATATTTAGTTGCTCCTATGCTAAGTACATAAATGATTCTAAGGGTTACATCTTCTTCTTGTATTAATTTCTTCATCATTGTGCAATGTCTTTCTTTGTCTCTATTATATCCTTTGTTTTAAAGTCCTTTTGTCTGATATACATACACATAGTTACTCCAACATTTTTTGTTGTTACAATTTGTATAAAATATATTTTTCCATGCCTTTACTTTTAGTCTGTTTGTGTCTCTTGATCTGAAGTAGGTCTTTTGTAGACAACATATATGTGGGTTCTTGTTTCCTAATCCATTTAGCTACCCTATGTCTTTTGATTGGAGCATTTGATCCATTTACACTTTAAGTAACTATAGAGAGGAATAAAGAGAAAGAAACATCAATAAGTTGCCTCCTGAACATATTAACACAAGCACCCTGACCAGGAATTGAAATGGAACCTGGGCATATGCCCTGACCACAAATCAAACCAGGAACTTTCAATGCCTAGGACTATGCTCAACCAACTGAACCATACCAGTCAGGTCTAAAATGTCAAAAGTTTTTAAGCATCAAGAATTTCAGGTCTTTTTATTCACATTGCTTTTAGATAAACTTTTTATTTTAATTTAATGGAGGAATTAGACTGAAGCATGAAGTGTAAAGCATTGTTGACCATGTATTATTATTTTTTAAAAGAATTCTCAGGAGAAAAATTAAAGATTCATGAAAGTGGAGAATTCAATAAATAAAGTTTCTGAAAAAGCAAGAGTTTGAACTAATAATTGAAGCAACAGAATATTTTACATAAAATAGTTAAAGTTTATTGAAATTGCATTTTCCCCTGTGAAATGGCAAAAAATACAACAAAAATTGATTGTATTCAAAGTTGGTGAAAGTAAAAGGTACACTCATGAAGTCTTTGTGGGTATACATATTGTAAAGTCAATTCAGCAGTTTGAATGCTAATTTAAAATGTATTCTCCCAGGGAGAAACCAAGATGGCAGCATAGGTAAACACCTACACTGCTGTCTCACACAACAATTTCAAAACTACAACGAAAAGACAGAACAGACATCATCCAGAAAGCTGACTGAGTGGAAATTCTACAACCAGAAGGAAACATCGGTGCTCACAGAGTCTCAGAAGAGCTGCAAAAAGCTGAGGTATAGAGACATGCACGTGGAGAGAGCAGGGCTGCAGAATGCCTGGCTAGCTTCCGCTGGTAGAAGGGAGATGGAGACTCCCGACTGCACTGAACCCTTTATCCTACTGCACCAAACCCCAGTTCCTGGAGAGACTCATACAGGTGGAATCTGGACTGTAAAAAGGGAGGAGTGCATGGAAATTTAAGGGAGCTGCGAAAGCGCAGAAGTCTGGAGGTGCACACACCAATGCACGCAGAGAGGACGGACTGCTGATTGTGCTGCTGGCTTTCTCTAGTGGATGGGACACAGAGCCTCCCAACTGTACCACTTCTGACTGTACCAAACCACAGTTTCAGGTGAGACCCTGGGACCCAGACTCATATGGGTCCTGCAGTACAAGGGAACTGGAAAGGCAGAGTTCTAGAGGCACACGCCCTTGCGTACAGAGGGCTGCAGCAATTACCGAGAGACACTTGAGATCCAGGAGCTACATAGGGCAGGGCTGACTGGAAGCCAAGGCTGTCTGCTCATCCCTGAGACTGCAACCAATCCATGCTCAACAGAGTATCTTTTGCAGTTTTGCAAGTCTTTTATCATAAGGCTGACTCCAGGACAGAAGTTGTCTTGGCATAGGGAAAATGCGGAGACAAAGGAACAGATCACAAATGAAAGAAATGGAGAAAAACAAACTACTGAATATAGAGTTCAAAACCATGGTTATAAGGTTCTTCAATAATTTCCTGGAAAAGATAGGTAAATTTAGCGAGACACAAGAGGATATGAAAAAGGACTAACTAGAAATTAAACATACACTGACTGAAATAAAAAATATTATACAGAGACCTAACAGCAGACTAGAGAAACACAAGAATCAAGTCAAAGATTTGAAATACAAAGAAACAGAAAACACTCAACCAGAAAAGAAAAAAGAAAAAAGAATTAAAAAATGTGAAGATAGTATAAAGGAGCCTCTGGGACAACTTCAAACATATCAACAGCAGAATTATGGGGGTGCCAGAAGAAGAGAAAGCAAGATACTGAAAACCTATTTAAAGAAATAATGACTGAAAACTTCCCCCACCTAGTCAAAGAAATAGACTTACAAGTCTAGGAAGCACAGAACCCCAAATAAAAGGAATCCAAAGAGGACCACAGCAAGACACATCATAATTAAAATACCAAGAGCAAAAGACAAAGAGATAATATTAAAAGCAGCAAGAGAAAAACAGTTAATTTCCTACAAGGGAGCACCCACACGATTGTCACCTGATTTTGCAACAGAAACTATGCTGGCCAGACAGGAGTGACAAGAAATATTCAAAGTGATGAATAGCAAGAACCTACCACCAAGATTACTCTACCCAGCAAAGCTATCATTCAGAATTGAAGGGCAGATAAAGAGCTTCAGAGATAAGAAAAAGCTAAAGCAGTTCATCAACACCAAACAAGTATTATATGAAATGCTGAAAGGTACTCTTTAATAAGAGGAAGAAGAAGAAAAAGGTAAAGATAAAAATTATGAACAACAAATACATACCTATCAACAAGTGAATCTAAAAATCAAGTGAATTAAAAATCTGATGAACAGAATCAACTGGTGAATATAATAGAATCTGGCCCATAGAAAGGGAGTAGACTGACAATTCTCAAAGGGAAAGGAGTGAGGGAAGTGGAGGGAGAGACTGGACAAAAATTATATACCTACGGATGAGGACAATGGGGGGTAGGTAAGGGCAGAGGGAGGGGTGGGAACTAGGTGGAGGGGACCTATGGGGAAAAAAGAGAAACAATTGTAATAATCTGAACAATAATGATTTATTAAAAATAAATAAATAAATAAATAAATAAATAAATAAATAAATAAATAAAATGTATTCTCCCTTTGACTCAGCAATTAAATTCTAGGGTATTTATTCTTTCAAGTTTTCAAAAAGCTATGTGTAGCTGAAATTGGTTTGGCTCAGTGGAGATAGTGTCGGTCTGCAGACTAAAAGGTCCTGGGTTTGATTCTGGTCAAGAGCATGTACCTTGGTTACGGGCACATCCCCAGTGGGGAGCGTGCAGGAAATGGCTGATCGATGTCACTCTCTCATTTATGTTTCTAATTCTCTATCCCTCTCCCTTCCTCTCTGTAAAAAATCAATAAAATATATATTTTTAAAAAAGCTATGTGTATAACAATGCTCATTCCAGCCATTTTTGTAAGGCAATAATTACAAGACTATTTAAACATCCAGAACTACATTAATAGAGAAAAATTACCCATAAATCAGATGTGTAATTGGATTCTATATACTGTAGTATGTATGCCTCTGTGTATATGTTCATATAAACACAAAAAAATTGAAACGAATCCTTGCCAAATATTTAATTGAGATCCACTCTTAGGATTGAGAAAATGAAGAGTGCTTTCACTTCTTAATTTATAGATATTTTATATGCTCTTTTTTGTTTGGACCATGACTTACATTGTAATTTTAAAAATATTTTATGATTGCAAATAAATTACAATAAAAAGCACAACATCTTTTTGTTATCTATCACCAACTCCAAAGTGGTGTATGAATTGTCAAGCTTTCTGATAAGAAGTATAATATGGCAAGGTAACTGACCTAAGCTTATATTCAGAAACTATGGCAAAAAAAAATGGACTAAAAAAAAACCTATATATTTTCTATTTGATGAGAAAGAAATCTTTTTTTTTTTTATTTTTAAGTTTCTTTTTTTTCTTATATAGGAGGCCCACTTTACTTATTATTATTATTTTTAGTGATCTTTAATGTTGAAAGTATTACATATGTCCCCCTTTTTTCCCATTGACCTCCCACCCTTTTGCCCCAAAGCACAATGAAAGGATAAAGCTTAATTGATATGTAAAAAGTTTTTTATCAATGATCAAAATCTTTTCACTAAATGGACAAATTATAATTATTATTAATTATTTTCTCCTGTTGTCATGAAAAGGTTAATTCCTATTTTGTAAAACTACTGTTTGAAATTCTCTGCTATTAGTCTGTTATTCTGTAAAATCAACTCTGCAATTTTTAGAGAGCCCCTTATTCTGAAAAAATAACTGCTTGAATAATGAGAAAGATAAACTTAGTTGTCTGACCTTATAGGCCAGAAATTAGATACTCCCATGTTCTCAGGTCATGCCAGATGTATTTTTTAATTGAATAGAACTGTGTTGTTTTCAAGGACACAGGCTTCCAGTGAGATAACCAAAAAGAACACATAAGGCTGGCTCTTTAATAAAAAGAAAACTTCTGCTTGTTGCATGGCCCAGAATTTGAAAGACATTTTTCTCTGGGACTGCACATAATGATAATAACGTGTAACTCTGTTTCTCTAAGTGTTGCTTGGTTTTTCTCAGGACTTCTGTAACAGTCAATCTATCTGATTATTGCTGTAATAATTAGCAAATGCCCTAGAATAATAATATCGTCTTAAGACTATAGAAGTAATACATTTTACAGCATTTTGTTCTTGCTCTAATTTTTGAATGCACAACTTTGTGATTTGCTAATAAAGAAATGAGTGCTTACCAACAACAAAAAACAAAATAAAACTTTTTTCAAAATAGATCAATATTTTTATACCACTTTAGAATAGTTTCCACTTTTTAAAATAAATATTTGTGTACCTGGCATGTAATTTTCCTTCAGTTGTGTTAACACATGATCTCTGATTACTGAGTTTGTAAGCCATGACATTTTCTGTTTCTGACAGTTTTCCCACATATAATGTGTGAGTGTGTGTATTCATTATGAAATAAAACATATAATTCAGTCATCATTTATAATGGTACTAGAGGCCTGGTGCATGAAATTTGTGCATGGGTGGCAGGGACCCTCATTCCGTCCTATACCCTCTCCAATCCAGGAACCCTTGGACATCCCTCTCGTAATCTGGGACCACTGACTCCTATCCACTCAACTTCCTGCCTGCCTAATTGCCCCTAATGGTCCCTGCCTGCCTGATCACCCCTAACTGCTCCTTGCCTGCCTGATTGTCCTTAACCACTTAAGCCTTGGCCCCGCACGACCATGGCTTTGTCCGGATGGATTTTCAGAAGACATCCAGTCTAATTAGCATATTACTCTTTTATTAGTATAGACGACTTTGTTCCCTGTATCTTGGTTCAAAACCTGTCATGTCTACATTATTCTAGAAATTCTTCATTTTTGTCAGTAGACAGCACTTTTGTGGTAACATCTTACTGATGATGTCATGCCATAACCAACTAATCTGGTTTTTTGAAGCAGTTCTTCTGCTGCCTCGAGCAATTAAAAAGGCTTACCTAATTTTCTACAGTAATGGGAGAATTTTTTTTCACTATTTTATATTTTTAAGTATGATTTTCAGATAAATTTATTTCTCTTCCCCTGCTTTCTTGTTGCCCTCTTCAGCAGTATATATTACACATGATATAAATCATTCTTGGTTCCCATTTCATTTGTACCATTTCTGGCAATGAAGAACTAAATTGATTTTGGACCCATTGAGAGGAGCAGCTTTAAACATTTGAATTAGTTGAAACTTAAAGTGTTCCTTGTTCCCTAGAGCTTAAATTACTCCTCAACTGTGATTAAAATCTCTATTAGACAATAACAATGAAACAAAAATTGAAAAATGCACTAATTGCCTCTCTGTACAAGAAATGGCCTAAAAAACAAACCTTTTTTTACTTAAACCCTTTCATTTTAATGTATTCATACATTGAAACCTTTGACTTACAGGTAATTTCAGTCAGATTCTATGAATAAACAAATGAACATTTATCCCAGAATATGTGTATAATTTATGTGCATGTAGGAAATTACCACACAATACTTTGCTTACTTCATGAATTTACACTTTGAAAATAGAGTTTTAGCCTCAGGCAATGTCACAGATGAATTCCCTGCAAATTATTCTATAGTAAAATTGGAAAATGTCAAAATAAGAATATGATGTTAGATGTTATAAAAAATAACCATGGAATCCATGCAAAATGCTAGAGAACACCTTTATTTCTTTGGTTTAGGAATTCTTGACCTGTAATTTATATATAAGCCCAGGTTAATTCTTGTCAGAGATAAAATATTGGACTGCTCCTATATGACTGTCTCCATGCAAATTGTTAAGGCTATATCATATGTAAAACCACTAACCAATAGGATCTTACTATAAAAAGGAACATGTATTCAGCTCAGAAGCCATTTATAACTATGCTGTTACAGCTAAAAATGTTACACACTTTTATTTTTTTGACCAAGTTGAGTGAATATGCATGCATTATGAAGACTACACCTTTTAGAAATATTTAGGAATTAGATTTTTGTATAAAGATTATTGATGATAATTGCTTCATCAAGCCCTTGGTTTGTCATCTCCCAAGTTTCATTAAGCCGCTCAATAAAAGACAAAAACTAGAAAAAGTATTAAAAATTAAGGATGTAAAACAATGTAGTCACTTGCCAGGGTATGGGGAGAACTTCCACGAATTCTTACAATAGCAGATAGACAAATGTATCTAAATTAGTCCACCAATGAAGAACAACACAGGCAGCAAAAGTGTAGTCATGAAGAGTCTGGGCCCCTGCTATATCACCCATAAGTTTGTAGCAGCCTTCTTTTCAGAAAAGTCCAGAAGCAGTCAGAACTGCCTCATTTTCACAAGCCCAAAGTGATTCTCTTCTTCCATCCAATTGGAAAATACAATTCCCATAATACAATACAGAGATGAAGGGCATAGAAGCAGAGCATACTGGGGAGTGCAGTCTTTCTACAAACTGAATATAGTCAAAAGAAGAATGATTTACTTCCTAGGATATAACTTGTTCTTATAGCAAACAAACAACAAGCAAACAAGCAAATAAATATCTGCATGGTAAAGACAGAATAGTCTTTCCCTCAGATCAATAGAGTTGTGCCTTTTTAAAACTAACTGCTCTGCCACTTATTAGCTGTGACCTTGGGCAAATTACTTAACTCTTCTGAGTCTGTTTCATCTTAAAAATGAATATAAAATTATTCCTAGTCTCATGTGAATAATGAATAATACATATTAAAATGCCTAATCTAGAATTTGATTTACTAATATATGAAGTGCCTAATAAATACTATTGTTTTCTTCCTCAGCCAGTGTGACTCAGTTGGTTGAGTGTCATACCATGCATCAAGAGGCCGCTGGTTCTGTTTCTGGTTGGGGCACATGCCTTGGTGGTGAGCTGGATCTCCAGTAAGAGGCTTGCAAGAGGCAATTGATTGATGTTTCTCTTTCATAATTTTTATTTCTCTCTCCCTTTCTCTTCCTCTCTCTCTAAAAATCAGTAAAAACATTTAAAAATATATGTTATGTTTTCTTCTTGTGGTATATGTTAACTACCTTTGCAGCATTACTGTGTACATAATATATATTAGACATATATACCTAGAACTGTGAAAATAATCTTCTGTCCAGGAATATAGTTTAATGAAATAATCATCTCTTAACTCAGGTGTTTTCTGCAATGGTACTCATAAGAGTAAAAATGTATACATTTTCAAAGTGCAAAAAAAGACAATATAATAAAAAAAACAAGGCCATTAAAACATGATTATGATAAGCGTTTAGTGGCATGAGATTATTTTAAATTTATAATTTGCAAAACATAAGATAAATGTAACTAGCAAATTCATTACAGACAACTGGAATCCTATATATAAAAAGAGGTAATATGCAAATTGACCATCACTCTAATACAGAAGATGGCCACCTCTATGTGGTCAATGATGGCCACCCCCATGTGGACACAAGATGGCCACCACAAGATGGCCAGCAAGAGAGGGCAGTTGGGGGTGATCAGGCCTTCAAGGGAGGGCAGTTGGGGTGTCCAGGCATTCAAGGAAGGGCAGTTAGCGGGGACTGGGCCACCAGAATAAGGCTGTTGGTGGGGACCAGGCCTGCAGGGGAGGGTAGTTGGAGGTGACCAGGTCTGCAGGGCAGGAGAGTTGGGGGAACCAGGACTGTAAGGGAGGTAAGTCAAGGGCAACCAGGCCAGCAGGGAAGGGCAGTTGGGGACAATCGGGTCAGCAGGGGAACAGTTAGGCATAGATCAGGCTGGTAGGGGTGTGGTTAAATGGTGACCAGGATGGCAGGCAGAAGGGGTTAGAGACAATCAGGCAGGCAGGCAGGCAGGCAAGTGGTTGGGAGCCAGCAGTCCTCGATTGTGAAAGGGATGTCCGACTGCCGATTTAGGCTTGATCTCACCAGGATCATGCCTAAATGGGCAGTCTGACATCCCTTCTAATGTCCCAGATTGGAGAGGGTGGAGGCTAGGCTGAGCGACACACAACCCCATGCATGAATTTTGTGCACTGGGCCTCTAGTGATATAATAAAATGCTATCAATTGCTTTGAGTGAAAGTAAGTAGGGTGATTGTATTTAGATAAAAAATTTCCTTTGATGTTCAAAATTTCTATAACAAATATATATATACTAGAGGCCTGGTGCACAAAATTCATGCACAGGAGGAGTGTTCCTCAGTTTTGCCTGCACCCTCTTCAATCTGGGACCCCCTACTGGGATCAGGCCTAAATGGGCAATCAGATATCCCTCTCACAATCCCGGACTGCTGGCTCCCAACTGCTCGCCTGCCTGCCTTCCGGATTGTCCCTAATCGCTTCTGCCTGCCAGCCTGATCACCCCTAACCACTCCCTTGCCAGCCTGATTGATGCCTAACTGCTCCCCTGTCAGCCATTTTACCCCTAACTGCCCTTCCCTCCAGGCCCAGTCACCCCAACTTCTCTCTTCTGTTGGCCTGGTCATTCCTAACTGCCCTCCCTTGCAGGCATGTTCCCCCCCAACTACCCTCCCCTGCAGGCTTGATTGCCCACAACTGCCCTCCCTTGCAGGCCTGATCCCTCCCAAATTCCCTCTCCTGCTGGCCATCTTGTGGAGGCCATCTTGTGACCACATGGAAGCAGCCATCTTTGACCACATGGGGGCAGCCATCTTTTGTGTTGAAGTGGTGGTTAATTTGCATATTACTCTTTTATTAGATAGATTAGAAGCCTGGTGCATGGGTGGGGGCCAGTTGGTTTGCCCTGAAGGATGTTCCGGATCAGGTTGGGAGTTCCCTTGGGGTATGGGGCAGCATGGGTGAGGGGCCTGTGGTGATTTTCAGGATGGCCATGCTCCCCAGTGACCCAAATGGAGCGCCTGGTATCTGGTATTTATTTATCTTCTACAATTGAAATTGTATAGCCTTTAGCAGAACCATGCCTCCTGCTTGCTCTGTGGCCACAGCCATTTTGTTGGGATTTATTTATCTTCTATAATTGAAACTTTGTTGCTTTGAGTGGAGGCCTAGGCCAGCCAGTGTGTGCGGAAAGCTTGACTTCCTCCATTACTGAGGAAATTCAAGCCTCCTGTTCTCTCTGTGGCTTCAGCCATTTTAGTTGGGTTAATTTGCATACTCACTCCTGATTGGCTGGTGGGTGTAGCAGAGTGATGGTTAATTTGCATATTTTTCTTTTATTAAATAAGATATGTATTTTATAATTAAACACATTAAAAATAAATGCAGAACAGTACAAACTGTCTATCTCAGATATAGTGATTTGACCTGAATATTACTCTTAAAACCAGCATTAGTCTGCTAGGGCTGCCATAGAAAATATTAGATAATAGGTGGTTTAAACAACAAATTTATTTTCTCATAGTTCTGGAGTCTATAAATCCAAAATTAAGGTATTGGCAGGGTTGGTTCCTTTCTGAGGCCTCTCTTTCTGGCTTGTAGGGCACTAATTATCTTAGTTAAGGTGCACCCTAATGATCTCACTTTAACTGCTTTACCACTTTAATACCCTATCTCTAAACATAGTCACATTCTGCTTACTAGGGCTTAGGACTTATATGGAGGAGCACAGTTCAGCCCCTAATAAAACCCCTTACTAGATTTTTTTAAGCACTTAACTTATCTAACTTCCTATTTCATAAGAAGTCAATTATCACAAGCAAAATACAGATATCATATAATATACTGAAATCACCTGTTTTGTTTTTTTTATCCCCATTCTGCTACTTAGTATCTATGTGACCTTGGTTAAGATAGTCAAACACTCAGAATCTCAGTTTCTTGAACTGAAAAAATGGAGATTATAATATGTTTTCTAAGATTCAGACAGTGTGCTAAATATTTTACATGTCATATTTGATTTAATTTTTTAAAAGTTCATATCAAATGACTCAATATATTCTCCTTATTTTGCATAAACTGGAACAATATGGTTTTCTTTATTTTGTAACCAAAGAACTGTTATTAATAAAGGTATCAATTTTTAACATTTTGACAGGAATATAATTTGTGATAAAATGTCCACCAAATGAAATGTAATTTTTCTTAATATAGTTTATTCTCATTTTGAATCTAATTCCATAAAAGTATTTTCTTATACAAAAAAAGACCACCATCATTTATATATGGCAAAAAAGAAACTCACAGTGTATAGCCCTCATGTGCTCACTTCTAACAAAAGAGCAAGGAAAAGCCTGAAGTGATTGACAATCAGCATCAAAAGATTAGAAAGTTAGAACATGTGCTGAAGAAATGAACCATTCTTTGTGGAATAATGAGTTATACCACAAGTAGATATTCTTTCACATCTGTGAGAATGGCTATTATCAAAAAGATAAGAAATAATAAGTGTTGGTAAGGATATGGAGAAAAGGAAACCCTTGGTCACTGTTGGTTGGTAAAATGGTGCAGTCACAATGGAAAACAGTATAGAACTATTGCATGATCCAGTAATTCCTCTTCTGGGTATTTAGCTGAAAAAAAAAAGAAAATATAACCTGTACAGATATATGCACCAGTATATTCACTGCAGCATTATTTACAACAGTGATATATGGAAATGTCCCAAGTGTCCATCAACAAATGAATGGATAAAAAGAAAAAGATTTGGACTACTTATTCAGCCATAAAAAGCTAAAATATTGCCATTTGCAACAACATGGATGGATCTTGAAATTATTAATCTATGTGAAATAAGTCAGACAGAAAAGAACAAAAAAACATATGATTCCATTCATACATAGAATATAAAACAGTAAAGTAGCAAACTAATGGACAAAACAAAACAAAAAAACCTCATAGATACAAATAGCACATAGTTATTACCCGAGGGAAGAAAGGTGGGGGAGAAAAAGTAGGGTAAAGGAGGTTAAATATATGGTAATGGAAGAAAACTAGATTTTTGGTGGTGAGCACTTAATAGTGTATATAGATATCAAAATATAATGTACACCTGAAATTTATATAATGTCATTAACTAACATTCCTTCAATAAATTGAATTTAAAAAAACAAAGATGAGTTACATTCAGAATTTCATAGAAGCAAAAAGTGTATTTTCATTTATAGAAATTTTATTTTTTTCTATATTTTTAGAGTTACTATTTTTCTTTCAGTAAAATATTATAATTTGCCTTCTTATTAAGGCCCATTTCCAATATTGAATACTTTGTGTGAACACAGTAAACTGAATTAAAAAATATCGCTCATTATAAGTAAGAAGAGGTGTATAGTCCATATATAATGTGATTGTTATCAAGTCATTTATATCTCCCACCTCCTTCAATATCACATTCTACCCAGATGACATTTTGTGGACAGATCCTACTCCTTCTCATCTCTTCCAGCACAGTGTCAATGTTTGAGGATTAAGACTGACCACAGGAAAAAAACAAACAATCAAACAAACAAAAAAAGACTGACCACAGGAACATTTTCAGGAAAACTAATTTGTATTTCTACTCATCCTCTGTCCTTGCCTTGATCTTATACTAATATCCTTCTTCTATGGCAACTAATTTCTTTTACAACTTAAACACCTTCTATATACTCTCTTCTCCATTCACAATATCCTCCATATGCCAATCACAATGATATCTCTTAAATTCAGTTCTGACCATGGGTCTACAACATTTAAAACCTGTTAAACACCCCTCACTATTGTCTTCAGAGTCAAGTTTAAAATCATCAGTTGACAAACAGGACTCTCTATGTTCTCACTCCTAATTATCCCTCCTACCTTTCCTTTGTCTCATCATACTTTAAAAACATTCTCTGAGAGCTTTCACATTTTCTGGAATGCTCTCCTTTAGATGTCAGAATGTCTTGCACCTTTATCTAACTTTCCAGTCAAATACCACTTGACAGGACACAGGACTGATACTAAGGTGAGGCAAGCAAGATACCCAGGATGCAATATTTAAAGAGACACTTAACTCTCGGGCTTAGGCAAATGCATACTAAACAATTGAGAGTGAGTGCTTCCTTAAATTTTGTACTCTGAGTGCCTCCCATGCCTCTTCCTACTGCAGCCTCTCAGCCTTCCCAGTCGACATCCCTTATTATTGTTAACCAATCCCCGGACACAAACTATTATCCCTCCTTCTTTGATTTATTTCTCCTTGGTATTAATCAGGGGAAACGTATGTATATGTTCTCCCAATACAATGTAAGCTCTATTAGGGCAGAGACTGTTCTTATGTTGTGTTAACTATCATATATATAGTGCCTAAAAATAGTATCTGGAACATAGTTAGGTGCTAAGCATTTGTTGAGTGAGGATAATACAAATTTACCTGCAATTTTTAAATTCATATTAAAATCCAAACCTATTAAGCCCAAACCTACACTCTTGACCAGTATACTCTACTACTTCCTTCTCTGAGTTCTGCCTAATGGAAGAATCAGTCCATTTCTTAATTCTCAATGCACTTTTAAATTACATATGCAGAGGGGATTGTGATCACAACTTGGAATATACAGTCTAACCCTTTAATAGGCATGTTTTTCAAGTCCGTCTGCTAAAAATGACAGCAAAAGTTTGGACTACATTTCTGTGATTTATTAGTATATTACAGTAGAAAACATAGTCAAGAATTGACAAAATAGGGAATTATTGGAAAATTCTTTTCTCTTAGGACAAGTTTTCTTCAACTAATATTTTATAATGATATGAAAAAATATGGAGTCAATGAAACTCCCTCTAGGGAAAGGACTATATTGTCCAGAAGAAATTCATGGACAAACTGATTTAAGGGATAAGTTGAGACAGAGTTTTATGTTAAAGTTAGGGGAAGAAATAGAAAAATGGGACTAGTTACAATTATAAAAAATATTACTCATGCTCCATTAACCATGATGGTTCTGTTCTGATTAGAGAAAGCACATTCTAATCTGGCTGAGAGTTATATGCCCTAGGACATGAAAGCTAACATTGGAATGCAGTTCATCTCCCTTTTCCAAGAACTGCTTAGATCAACAACCTTGTTGCTGACACAGTCTAGTCCAAGAGGCTCCTGACTTTCCCAACCCCCAGTTCTATTGCCTGTAACCTGTAATTATTATTCCATGCTTATTTTCCCATGCTTGTAATTCCTACTTTCCCATGTAATCTTTGTCCTTCAGCCCATTATAAGCAGCTGGTTTATGGGGAGAGACACTAAGATATTTTTTGGTAAATCACAATCATTTTGCTGATGTAGTCTAGTGTTCTGAAACTGATCACTTCTCAGAGCATTTAGTTTGTGTGGGGAAAACACCATTAATCTCCTACTATATTTTAGAACACCCATAATCTATGTCATGTGCTAACAGCTATATCATGGTTTATAAAGGATAGACATCTAGTTTTACTGTTGCTTAAAGTACTCTTTAAGTACTTGCAAAAGGGGCCAGAAACATCCCATATTTGGGAGACAAAGGTAAAAACATATAAATAGGGAAAGTTCCTCCATGTTGGGGCCCAGAATTTGAGAGACATTTTCTTCTGGACCCACCCGTAATAAATGTAACTCCATCTCTCTAAGTATTGCTTGATTTATTCTGATTCTCTGTAACACCTGCCTTTGGGGCCTCTGTGCTAAGGTCAAAGGTCCTTTGAGAGGACCAGGAGGTCAAAACGGTTTTCGCAGTAATAAATACTAAGACGGTATTTGCTATCTTCACTGCACTGGTATTTGCAAGTGATGGCGCAAAAGCTTCAGTGTCAGGGACCACATGAGTGTAGGTGGTGGCACCAAACTGCTAGCAGTCAGCGCCCCTCACCACTCGGTGGTCGGGAAGGAACGCCGGTTTCACTGTGAATGTCCCTGGTGAGCCAATCAAGTGGCTAGCTTGATTAACCTCTACCTGGGGTCCACATCTTTTTAACATTCTGGGGGATGAAATGGGAAGTACAGATGAAGCATTCCTCTGCATACAACATGTGGCATTGAACCCATTGGGTGTATAATGTCTTTTTTTTTTTTTCAGTAGAAATTTATCCTAATTTCCCTCTAAGTTTCAATATTTAATATGTTCTAAAAATCTGATTACAAAATTTTAAAAAGAAGCAGTGTATGAAGATAAGATGCAACAAACAACATACAATGTTAAAAAAAAAAGCCTTATGATCAATCCCGAGACTATAATGACTCCATTTTGTTCCCTGCCAATCTATTGAATGTTTTAGTGCTAGACCTATTAAAACCTTGAAATATATTATCAAGTAGAATAAGTCTAAAGTCTGAATCTATTATATTAAAAATATCTGTAATATATATACAAACACAAGAGAAATTATCTTTTAATTTATTATGATATGAAAACCATCTAGTTAAGTGGGACAGGACTGTATGTAGTTTCAAGATTTTCACCTTTGATGATTTGTTGTTTTTATTTTTACTTACACTTACTGAGTTGTACTGCAGCAAATCATGAACATTTGTTGAATTTGCTTGCTTAGCATTTCTTCTTTTTCCTTTTAGTAGCAGCATTTAATTTTCCTTTGAAGAAGCACCTTTATGTTAACTATCAGAATTCATATAGATTGAGTGGGTTGACATCATTTTTTTCCAGAGTTTTGAGCTTCATTCAAACACAAACTAATGGCCTAGGATATAGTCAAAAGCTGAATAATTAGGGTAGTACATACACTCCAGCACAGCAACTGGTTCAGTGATAGGCCCAAGAATCAAGGTGGGCCAATGAAAACTCTCACTGGGAATTTTATTGGAATTATTGGGGAAGAGAAATTTTCTTATACCTGAATTTCAAGCAGTATTGATGATATAAAGAATGTTAATATTTTGCTTACATCAAAGGAAGGGCCTGACTTAGAATAAAGCTGGCTTGTGAAGAAAATAAAAACAAAAATATTTCTGATGACATTGGTTGAAAACCTGGGTACTATCATGCCTGATGTCAGTTAAGCGCTTGAACTTGATAGTTATGAACCAATGCATTCCCCTTTCTGTTTATTCTATTCTGAGTTGCCCCATGATACCAAAAACACCTTGACAAATACACAACATTTTCTTTCTTTAGTTGACACCTGTTCGCTCTTTAGTCTATATAAATTACTTTCGGTAATTTTTTTAATTTTCCTGTTATGAAGAGCAAAGCATATGATGCAATTATCCCTCTCCAAATCACAAAATCATGTTACCTTAGAAGGGTTTCTAAATGAGATAATTTAGTTATTTTAGCTGTCTTGAGGCAGTATCATGCTCTTAGAATCCTAGGGAGGTGGTGCCTAATTTTTGTCATTAGGATCCTCAGAGAAGAAATTGCAACTTTTTTTTTTTAACTATCTTTAGTTGGTCAGGTCTCCAGTCTATAGTATTTAGAGCTGAATGTAGGCAGTCTAAACATGGAAGTTTTAAATTTCTAGCCTCATCCAAACTCAAATAGGCCTAGAATTTAAAAATGCAAAAACATCTTTCCCCAGTGATAAGATTAATTTGCTTTATAAATTCCTATGCAATATCCTTATACATAAAATGGCAAAATCTTGCCTCAGGTAATATGATCCATTTAGCAGAAAGGAGGAAACTATAAGCCACATACCAGGAAAACTTAATTTAGAGGATTATCCTAAAGTTAAAGCAAAGAAAAATCACTACTGGTTTTCCCAGATGCAGTACAAATAACAGTTCTCTAAATGTTTCAAAGTTTCTTTTTTACCCACAGAACAAAGAACAACAGGGAATAAATGAGACATGCATGTCAAGATTCAAAATTCACTATTATGACTGATGCTTATTTCTTTAGTCTAAACCACATATTCTCAAAACAAATCTCTCTTCGGGTTGAATGCTATATTGGCATAAATGATAACTTGGGAGTTCCATGTATAAAATGTATTCATTCCTCCTAGCACTGTTTGTTTCATTTGAAAGAATTTGGAATCAGTCTGGACTTTTATTATACTTAGAAATTTAAGTAATTGTCATGTTAGGATTTTCTTCTTTTTCAATTCACCTATGTTCCTTTGTCATTTTCCCAACTTGGTGTTACTCTTATCCCACTCTCTTTGACTAAAACTTTAATCAGCTGTATTCTACTTATTAGGAAGAGAATTGCCCAAACATCTAATAATCATCTCAACTATTATAATTGAATCGCTAATGTAAAATATCACCCACTCATGTTAGTATCATAGTGTTTTTAAATTACACACCCTAATTTTCTAGAGAATCAAATGTTTCTCCTCACCTCTGCATACACACAACTCCCTCTCTCGCTTGCATCCATATATCTCCTTTCTATGTCTCTTTCTTCCCAAGAAGTTATATTATCAGTTGTATTAGTAATGATTACTTTTAGGAGATACTGATAGAATATCTGACAAAAATACCTCATCTATGTAAGAATTTATTTTTCTTACATGAACAGATGTCCATAAGTAAGCAGCCCAAGACTGGTAATGTGGTCGTGCTATGCAAGCTCCTTCTTTTTTAATGCTTTGTTAACTTTAGGCAGAAAAAAAGGGTAGGACAAAATATTCATTGTAGCCAAGTCTGTCTATGATTTAATCAGAAAACGATAGCTGTTCTGGAAGTCTCCCAGAGTAAAAGTCTACTTCTATCTCACTGTCCAAAACAAAGTTATATGGAATGCCTAGTGGCAAGAGGGTCTGGTAAATGTAGTTTTCCTTCATGAGAATGAAAGATACTATGCCATTTCTCCCCAAACTTAGGGATCTGTTAATAAATAGTAAGTAGACAATTAGCAGTATTGCCCACAAAGGTTAAAAAAAAAAAGTCTAGGTGGCCAAAACAACAAAGAATGAAATATAATTTTTATTGGGACTAGAAGATGTATTTTTAACAGACTGGACAAGGGAAGTTTTTCTTTCTTGATTATCTCTTCTCTTTCTTATCATTTTTTTCCTCTTCTCTCTTCATTCCAATATGAGTCATGTAGTCATACCCTGATTAAGAGATTGTTTCTGCCTTGATTAAATTAGCAGACCAAAGTGAAATCCAATGAAAGAAAGCATGAAATGACTAGCTTATCTCAGATATTAGGGGAAAAGGCATGTGTTATTTCCTTTCTTAATCCTACTTCTGGAAAATCAAGTGACATTTATGGAGATATCATGGGAAAAGGGAGGCAGACTTCAAATTAGGTCCTATGCTACACAGATAGGAGAGAAGGCAAGGCTGAGAGTCAGAGCCTTCACCACCAGCTTATGCTACTCTTGGTATATTATACTCTGAATAATTTAGTGAATTGAATAGCCACCTTGAATGTAACTATTTAAAATTTGAGGATTTGGATATCTAATTTAAGCCACTTTTACTATGTTTAACAACAGAGAGGAGCCACCAACTTCTCAATATAGTTTTCTAATTATCATGTTGCTTATTTCAAATTATGAGCAAATTATAAATATGAACATTTTCTTTAAAAATTCCCTAATTTGGCCATGACCATTCATTGAAAACATGGAAGAGGGGAACATCATACTAGACTTCAAATATGAATAGGACCAGGGTAGGAAGAGAACAAGATATATCAAGTGTAGGAATCAGCTTAATTTTTTTTATTGATTTAAGAGAGGAAGGGAGAGGGAAAGATAAAAACACAATGATGAGAGAGAATCATTGACTAGCTGCCTCCTGCATTCCCCCTCCTGGGAATCAAGCCTGTAACCCAGACATGTGCCTGGACTAGGAATCAAACTGTGACCTCTTGGTTTATAGGTCAATGCTCAACTACTGAACAACATAGGCTGGGCTGGAATCAGCCTTTTAAAGTGTGCACACTTGCAGAAAGCCTTAGATTTTCCAGTTACATATTTTTTTCATATATCATTTGATCCATGAAAATTTGTCAAATGTAATATTAGCCAACATTCTCTTATATTGACGTGCATGGAACTCTAAGCATTCCTACCAAATAATACTAAGGCTTTTATCAAAGAGTGATATGTTAGAGAAGATACTAGAAATGTCACACACAGATCAAGAATCCAAAACATCATTATTCATCTTCAGCAGGCAGCATTCATAGCTCCAATGCAACCTGAGGCAATACACAAATCTGTAGGCACTACATAAAGTCAAAAGAGGTTACATCCCTGTCATTTTCTCTTCCCATTAAAGTGACTGAGGATGAATTATTTCTTGATAACTAGTGCTTTCTGCTTATTACAATTTATGATCCATCATTAATTAGATATTTTTATAGTTGACCTTTCAAATATTTTGCATTTAGAATGACTGGCTATTTCACCTGCTCCCCACAGGTTACTTAGGGTAGGCACTCAGGAAAAACTGGAATGAATGTGCTATATCAGAACATTGAAAAGGTCAATGTTTTAGTTGTAGATATTTTCTACAGAATATAATTCTCACATATTTAAATGGACAATAGAATACTTAAAGTGATTAATGCTAAATACCTAATAATAATGATTATGACCACTGTTAAAATATCATCAAATTCATTTCCCTGACAACAAAGCACTAAGGACATATCAAGGGCACAATGTAAAACAATGGCAGGAGTATTCTTAATGGTGTCTTAATGGCCTATAATGGCCTCCAGCATTGCATACCTGCAGAGAAAAAAATGAGATTATGTGGCAGATTTATAGTGTACTAAGATTTGAAGGAGCATTTTTAATTTGTGTCAAGTCACTCCAAATCCTGCAAAGTGAAATGACAAAATGGCAGACTTTAGCCTTTTGACAAACTTCATTGTAATAACTTATCAGTACAATTGATTAATTCATTCACTTATTAAACAAACATCTGAGTGACTGTTATCTGTAGACCTTGTGCTTGGTAATTTGGGGCATAGGTATGATGTGATCATGATATCACCGGTGGTACACATGGGGATAAGGACCAGGTGGCAGATGGCCACATGCTACATGACGAAGTTTGGTAATGGTATTACACAAAATGTGCTCAATCAGCATGAGTATCCTCAGTCTTTCAGCCCAGAAGCTTTAAAAATATTGCTTCCATCACCACTTTTAAAATACTGATGAGATACAGAACACAGACACAAAATAAAGCATTCAAGTAGACAGGGCTACAGAAGAATTACCATTCTTAGGTGAATGAATAGAGTGAAATCTAGTATTGAGCACAGCATGTTCAATGGAAGCCAAGCAGCAGGTAAAAGTAATTGGGTAAAGATGGGATGTAAGGAAATCTTTATGCAAGTTCATGAGTAGAAACTGAGGTTAAAGACTTCAATATAAGGACATAAAAACCCCAGTGTGACAAGAATCGCATGCAACTCAGTAAAAATAATTAGTTTCTTGAAAAAGGACCTGGACAACCAGACTAGAAATTATTGCATTCATCATGTGGCTAAGAAATCTCAAAAAAAAAAAAATGGGGAGGGGCTTTGTATAAAGAACTATATAATATGCATAGGGACAACCAAACCAATTTAACAACTTTTTTTTTGTCTTTCAAACACACCCACACACATACACACACACACACACACACACACACACACACACACACACACTCACACCTATATCTAATTGGCATAGATAGCAGAGGACTATATAGTATCCAAAGATACAGCTGACTCAATTAAACCATTATTTCCTCTTCAAAAAAATTTATATACAGCTGAAACTGGTTTGGCTCAGTGGATAGAGCGTCAGCCTGTGGTCTGGAAGGTCCCCGTTCGATTCTGGTAGAGGGCACGTACCTTGGTTGTGAGCACATCCCCATTCGGGGTTGTGCAGGAGGCGGCTGATCGGTGTCTCTTTCTCATCCATATTTCTGACTCTATCTCTCTCCTTTCCTCTCTGTGAAAAATCAATAAAAAATATAATAAATAAATAAATTCATATACACTTTTGGTGTGCATAAAGTTATGGGCTGGGTTATCCCTCCTATTACAGACAAGGTCTGGTTCCCAGGACTAGAAAAACAGGGTAAGAAGTATCTCTTACAGATCTTGACATCACAGGGTTAATTTTTATCTAAGTATGATAGATGTTAGGTTAAGTTCTAGGCAAAAATTATTTTTAATTTTTTTGTGGGGTTTGGCCCAGCAGTATACTTCTAGAAATATGTCCTATAGAAAAGCCTATATATATATGAATAATGATATATACACTAGAGGTCTAGTGCATGAAAATTCATGCAAAGGAGGGGGGTCCCTCATCCTGGCTTGCCCCCCTCATAGTCTGGGAGCCCTCACAGGTAGGAGGTAACTTGCCCCATCACACCTCTGCTGCTGCCACTGCTGACAGTGGAAGCCTCCACTGGCCCTGGTTACCTGAGCCTCAGGTGGCCCTGGGCAGCTGGGTAGCTGACAGATGAGGCTTATCTGTGCCTTGGGCTGGCCCTGGGTGGGTGGGATGCTGAAGGGATTGGGGGACTCTGGAGGCAGGCCTTACCAGACACCTGCTGCCCTGTCTGGGCTGAAGGGACTGGGTGCCACCATCTTGTGGCTGTGGGTACCACCATCTTTGAGGCTGGGGAGGTCAATTAGCATATTACCTCCTTATTGGCTGTGGGTGCCACCATCTTTGTGATGGTAAGAGAGTCAATTAGCATATTCCCTCTTTATTAGATAGGATCCTGATTTGTTCATGTTTTTTTATAGTATTGTTTGTAAGAGGGATAGATTGGGGAACAACCTAAATGCATATCAATAGAAAATGGTTAAAATATTTTATGGTATATCCATACTTTGGTATAGGATGCACTTTTAAAAATAATTTAGTATATTTATATATACTAAACTAATAAGATGCTCAAGGTAATTTACTAAGTGAAAAAAAAAAACAAAACACAAAATCCCAAGTAATGGAACAAACATCCCCATCCTCTCTCATTAAATTATGTGTGTGTGTGTGTGTGTGTGTGTGAGAGAGAGAGAGAGAGAGAGATCTGAAAAGATACACACCAAACCACAAGTACTAACTGCTTCTGGAAAAGAAAGAAGGATGGTAGGAGGTGACAGATGATTTTGCATATTTTTTGTTTTCGAAATTTGTTGAACCTATTTGGAAAAAAAATATGTATTATTTTGCAACTAAATTTATTTAACCAACAGAAGTCATATGTAAATATCCTGATAAATTATTCCTTTTCATGTGGTTTTCCATCAGTCTCTAAGGGATTGTATGTCCACATATGTATAGCTTTATATGTGTTTACATATATGCAAGTTTTACATATACCTTAAACTCAATAAATCTATGAAAGCATGGGTAAATACATAAAAGAAACACTCAGGGATAGAACTAAGGAAGTATATAAATGAAGAAATGCTTTATGGAATAAAATTATTTTGCTGATAGATATTATAGTGTAGAAACAGTCATTTTCATTCAATGTACACAGCTTCTGTTTCTTTTCTTCAAGTTTATAATAAGAGTAGAAATAGAGCATGACAGTTGAATTCTGAGCAAAATTTTTGCATGCCAATTGATTTATCTGCATGTGGATATTTTATCTTTGACTTTTTTAGTACAATCATGGTGCACACATCTTAAGGGTTTATTGCCCTGAGTTGCTAAAATATATTCTAAGCGATTATGTGAAAAATCCACATAACAGTACAGCAGGAGGGACAGCACATCTGGTCTGAAAGCCTGCTCATGGTTTTATTTTGTCCAGAGGCTCTAAAACACTGATGATATGGAAGATCATGAAATTTTCTAGTTACATTTAAACAGTTATTGGTAGTTGTTCAGATTTTTCAATGTTTATAGGATTTCCAAAGTATTTTTATTTCTAAGATAGATGTGTATAGGAAAAACTTTTACTCATTGAAATGAACCTTTCAGAAAAGGCAAGTGACCAGAAAGCCAAAAGCATGGTTTTAATTATGAATCACAGACTTCAGACGATGTGAGCTGCTGCAGGAGGAGTGACACAAGTAGAGAAGGGCAGCTTGTTTATGCCTCAAATATCAAACACAAACAGAAAATGAGGAGGCCATCATAAATGTTCCTTGCTGCTAGCTCTCTGGCCTCTCATTTTCTCTAGAGCATATTCAGCATCTCTATAATGCACGAATCAGATTCCTTTACTCTGTTCTTGGGAAAAATACAAACAAGCTAGGTATATAGAGGAAGAGAAAGGAAGTAACACAGGATCAGTTTTTGAAGGAAGCAAGCCTGCCTGCACTTCAATTAATATATACTATGTAGCAAAGGACAGTTGATTTTCTTTGTTTTACCCTCACTCCATCAGCAACAATAGATGGATTTTAAAAAAGAATTAGTTGTTAGTTTTTGTGGTATCTGTTCATGGATGCAGTTAAATTTTGAGAAAAATTATATTCTGTTTTCCTCTATTGTTTATTTACTGAAACTTTTTTGTTGCTTTAAAATGGATGCAAGACCATAATCAACATTCTGAAAATACAGAAATTCCCTGCACAGATACAACTGTGCTTGCGATAGTTTTTTTTTAAAAGCAATTTATATCTTAAATAATTGGAAAGGAGGGGTCAGGTATTCATTGGATGACACCTAAAATTCTATTTTATTCTACTATAGCTTCATTTTGCTTTTATCATTATTACAGATTTCTCAGATAGCTATAGATGGCAGCAAAGACTTTCAGACTGACATGGAAATTTTATTTGCACAAGTAATTATCCACAAGCAGCAATTAAATCTCTAAACCTAGAGCTGTCATTTTTAAGAATAGCAATCCTAGAAAATCTTTAATATTTTTTCAGGCAAAAATTAATAACAAGTCTTTGCTCTTTAATCATCAAGCCCAGCTTTGGTTTCATAGCTATAACTTCCTTCTTGTGCATTTATGTACATTTTTACCAAAATTTATGAACATGTCCTTATACTTTCTATTAGCCAATTGAAATGAGAACCCAAATAGACAAGATTTCACTAAGCCTCATATTTCCATTTAAGTAAAAACTTCAAAGAGTGCTATGGTAATGGGAGTTAGTTTTCAGTTAGTTTTTCTAAAGCTAAAATATTTCCAAATGGCTCACACTAGGTTGTAATGCTAGGATATCTGACTTAGACACAAAATGGTTACTGTTTTTTTAATATATTAAAAGATGAACCCCTAGAATAAAAATTAGTAAGAAAATAATTTACATAATCAATTTTTAATTTTCATCTGAGTTTATTGTAGTCAATAATTCTCAGCTGACACATATTTGCAAAGGGGAAAAATTACCTCCCAAAAATCCTAATATATTTCAAATCTGTCTAGGAGAGGAATTTTGCCATTAGTGTCTAGTACTTCTTCATGTCAAAAATATATTACAAGAAAATCTCAATTATCCAGAAATGTATTATTCAGACCTTTTATCTGGACTTCTTGACCATCTTACTGCCCACCAAATGAATATTTTACTTTCTTTAGCTACTTAAATAGCTGAAGGTACTGAATCTCACCATCCTAATTCTTTATAGTCATTCACTACTTCCTCTGAGCTACCTCTGTACCTTGTACTCTTATTATGTCCCTTAAAAAGTTGAGTGGATTTGTTTATGTATCTGTCTCCCCACCCTCAAATTTTGAGTTATAGGAAATATGGTGTCTTATCCATCTCTATGTTAACAGTGCTAAAAACATGGTTGAAACTTAAAAATGGAACGAAACTGAGCTCACCAAACTTGGCTATTTTTGACCATCATTATTAAATTCTCATTACATTTAGAGAACTTTTATGAGGAGTTTAGGGAAGATGCAAAAGAAATGGAAAGGTATCTCTCCCCTGGAGATGACAATGGTCTTTAAAATACAGACTAACTTAAGAAAAGGTGCAAATTTAACCCAGGTACAAATTGATGATATGTAAATAAATATGCAATGTTGAAGAGCTGCAAAATATTTACAGTATGCCAATTATTTGGGACAAGAGTCAATGATTAAGACCAAAATTTACATTTGGTTTGACAGATGGTACTTGAAACTTTTTTGAGAGATGAAGTTTCTTAAAGTGTTAAAAGATCAAATATTAAACCTTGAAGGACCTCTAGAATTAAAGGGTAAAAGAAGGAAAAGAAGTTTGCAGGCATCAGGAATGCACTAGACAGAGAAAGATAAGAATCAGACAGTATTCTGGAAGAAAAAGATGGCACAATTTTTTTTACAAAGATATGTAAAAGGCATGAAAACAGAGATATTAAGAAGGAGTAAGCAAAATAAAGGAAGGAAGGAAGGAAGGAAGGAAGGAAGGAAGGAAGGAAGGAAGGAAGAAAGAAAGAAAGAAAGAAAGAAAGAAAGAAAGGAAGGAAGAAACTCATAGACATACACAACAATATTGTGATTACCAGAGAGAACAAGGTCTGGTGGAAGAAGGTGGTAAAGAGGGGATAAAAGGTGATGTAAACACACAATACAATATACAGATAATATGTTATAGGACTTTACATCTGAAACCTATATAATTTTATTAACCAATGTTACCTCAAAATTAAATTTAAAATAAAATGTAAAAAAGAAAGAAAAAAAGCAAAATTGTATGGGATATGATCCCCAGTGGATTTAGAGCAGCTTTTGAGGGTTTGTGAAAAGAAGCTAGCTCAGTCACATAGCAGAGAGCTGATGTAATTTATTTTTACTATTTTTCTGTTTCTGTGAATATTTCATTTGCTTGTTTTTCTGTTTTGCTTTGTTTTAAAAGAGCTGTATTTAGATAACTAAAGCAATTAGAAGTTCTGAAGCAGTGAACAATGAAAGAAAATCAAATCAGTTACTTTTTTCATGTATGCCCTTCTTTACAACTATAGCAAAAAGCAGGGAGGGGGGGTGGAGGCTTTTTGTTTTAAAAGAAAAGTCAGAAGATATGGGACTTTATGGGATTTCCCTTCTCCTTAATATCATGAGTAGCTACAAGAATTTTAATTAAAATAAGAAATATTGGCTGTTGGTTTGCGCATATTAATTCAAAAACACAGTTGTCCATTATACTAAAAGCACATAACAATTCCATCTAGCTTCTTCAGATACTATTTAGTTTCATTTATAAACAATACTAAGGCTTTTTGATTGCACTCACATTTGTATTTTTTGCCATTTGTAGAAATGTAAGTTTCTGATTAAAATGCATCATAACCTTTTCTATTAATGTTTATCCATAACAAAAGTATGATTTATAAAAATAAATATCTACATGACTGTTAACAAACTTCTTGTAAGATATAGAAAAGAAACAAACAAAAGTACCATATTTTCCTGCATATAAGATGACTTTTTAACCTAGGAAAATCTTCTCAAAAGTCAGGGGTCGTCTTATACACCCAGTCGATTTATACACCAGAAAATACAGTAATTCTCTTTAGTTTTTTGCAAGACAACACAATAAAAGTAGGGATGTCTGTACTGGTTCACATCATCATCTCTTGTGAAAGCTCTAGGCTTTTCAAGTTCTTCCCAGCTAAATCTGAACTCTCAGAAGGCCTCATATCTTACCTAATAATAGAGAAACATGTAAATTGACCATACCTCTGCTATGCCCACAGCCAATCAGATTGAGTATGAAAATTAACCCAACAAATATGGAGATTAATTTGCATAAATACCTGGGTCCCAGGAACCTCCTTGGCACCCAGGTTACTCCCAGTCATCCATCGAAGGGGCTGAACCTGTGATCAGATGGCGGGGGAAGAGGCACTTCCCAAGTATAAAGCCTTGGGCTTGGGAAGGGGCCAAGCCTGCGACCAAAAGCAGACCATACAGAAGTCAGTGTTGGGTTGCCCAGCTGCAGCCTGGTGACCCAACACTGACTGCCCAGGTGGCTAAAACCCAGAAAGTGAGTCAGGGTCTGATCTGCAGCCTCAGTGGAAGCTGTTGATCAGTGTACGTACCTCTCTCTTTCTCTCCCTCTGTCTTTCTGATCTTGGCCAGCAGCCAGGCTTTTCTTTCCCTCCCAGCCTCCCTGGGGGCTGCTTTTAAGGCCCACCTCTTTGATCAGGCCCAAAGATAGGCCTGGAAATGCTTACTTGGATATGAACCAACCAATCAGAACCAGCGGTGGGTGCTGTGCGGAGCCAATGGCTGCATAGGAGACAGAAATTTTGATGCTGACTGGCATAGGAAACAAATAATGAGAACCAAATTTGGGTGCTATGGAGAGCCAATGGCTGCCTAGGAGGTGAAGCTTTTGACACTGACATAGGAACAGACCAATCAGAACCAAATTGGCCAGCAGAGGAGGGCAGTTGGGGACAACATCAGGCCTGAAGGAGAGGGCAGCTAGGGGTGATCAGGCTGGCAGGCAGAAGCAGTTAGGGGCAATCAGGCAGACAGGCAGGCAGGTCAGCAGTTAGGAGCCAATGGTCTCAGATTGTGAGAGGGATATCTGACTGCAGGATGATGGCAGTCAGACATCCTGCAAAGGGTCCCCAATTGGAGAGGGTGCAGGCTGAGTTGAGGGGATCCTCCCTCCATGCACAAATTTCATGCACCAGGCCTCTAGTGCATTTATAAAATTTCATGCACCAGGCCTCTAGTGCATTTATAAGTCCTGTTTTAAAATATCTCCTCTGGCTACTCAATAAACATGAATGAATGAGGGAATAAATGTTCACAAGATACTGTGGATGCAATGTTGATCATGAAGTATGTAATGACTACCTATTTCTTTTTTTTTACTTTCTTTTTAATATCTTTATTGTTCAGTTTATTACAGTTATTTCTCTAGCTACCAATTGTTACTATCCACTTTCTTTCCCTCTTTGGTGGGTGCCAGCATCCAATGCTACATCCATAGGCACATTCAGCACAATGGCCTATTTTATTTCTTCTCTGGTCCAACTCCCTACCTTTAGTTCCCCATTGTGCTTCTCTCAATGTTGTACTGTAGGTTGTGTGCTCACTTCCTACAAAAATATTAGTAAAGCAAGACCTTTAAAATTTAATCCATTTTTATGGTATTTCTATGAGAATTAGATATCAATTTGTGGGAACTGGGCTGTAGAACAATTTGAAAGTAGATGTAATATTTTACTCAAAATGTGCTTCCCTCCTCACCGTGGGCAATAGTCCTTGAACAAGTGATAAAGTTCTCAAAGCTTTGATTTTTAGGAGACAAGTTCTTTTATAGGCAGTTCCCTTCCCCATTCTCCATGCAAATAAGTCCATAGGAATCATTACATTGGCTCTAAAGGACCTAGACATGTCTTTATCCTAGAATGAATATGTACCTAGTCTATCAACAGGGGCTAACCACTACAATATTATCTATACTTAACAAGCCTCCCCTTCATTGTTTTTGAGTGGAACTTTCATACAAATGTGGAGACTTAAATGCAGTGAAATAGAATTTTGATATTGCACCTAAGCATGTATCCTTTACAAAAATTATATTTAAGTTAGTTTTTCATTATATATTACTGAAATTGTCAAAGTGGGAACCTGCAATAGAAAAAAATCAAGACTTATTTGCTGGAACGAAGTAGAAGCTATTAAAAATGTTGCTGTATAGCGTGGTGAGTGTGGCTCAGTGGTTCAGAGTCTGCCTATGAATCAGATCATGGTTTGATTCCCAGCCAGGGCACATGCCTTGGTTGTAGGACCAGTCCCCAGTGTGGGGCATGCAGGAGGCAGCCGATCAATGATTCTCTCTCATCATTGATGTTTCTCTCCCTCTCCCTTCTTCTCTGAAATCAATTATATATATATAACAAAATGTTGGATTTTTTTTCTGTATATTTCAAATGAAAATATTTTTCTAGAACTGCAAATAAGGAATAAGGTACAGTTGATGCTTCTAATAAAAAGGCTACTAAGTATAAGAGGAATAACAACAAAAACATATTAAGTCCTGTTTTAAAATGATATCTCCTCTGGCTACTCAATAAACATATGAATGAATGAGTGAATAAATGTTCACAAGATACTGTGAATGCAATGTTGATCATGAAGTGTGTAATGACTACCTATTTCTTTTTTACTTTCTTTTTAATATCTTTATTGTTCAGTTTATTACAGTTATTTCTCTTTTTTCCCCAAAGCTCCCCTTTACCTAGTTCCCACCCCACCCCATGTCCTTATCCACCACTGTTCTTGTCCATAGGTGTAAGATTTTTGTCCAGTCTCTTCCTGAACACCCCACAGCCCCTTCCCCCTAAGGATTATCAGTCCACTCTTTTCTATGCCCCTGATTCTATTACATTCACCAGTTTATTCTATTCATCAATTTTTTTATTCACTTGAGTTTTAGATTCACTTGTTGATCGATATGTATTTGTTGTCACTTTGTTGTTCATAATTTTTTATCCTTACCTTTTTTTTTCTTCTTCCTCTTCTTAAAGAATACTCTTCAGCATTTAATATAATACTGGTTTGGTGGTGATGAGCTCCTTTAGCTTTTTTTTGTCTAAGAAGGCTTTATCTGACGTTCAATTCTGAATGATAGCTTTGTTGGATAGAGTAATATTGGTTGTAGGTTCTTGCTATTCATCACTTTCGGAATATTTCTTGCCACCCCTTTCTAGCCTGCATAGTTTCTGTTGAGAAATCAGCTGACAGGCATATGGGTACTCCCTTGTAGGTAATTAACTGTTTTTCTCTTGCTGTTTTTAATATTCTCTCTTTGTCTTTTGCTCTTGGCATTTTAATGATGATGTGTCTTGATGTGGTCCTCTTTGAATTCCTTTTGTCTGGGCTTCTATGCACTTCCTGAACTTGTAAGTCTATTTCTTTCACCAGATTGGGAAAGTTTTCTGTCATTATTTCTTCAAATAGGTTTTTAATATCTTGCTCTCTCTCTTCTTCTGGCACCCCCATAATTTAGATGTTGGTATGCTTCAGGTTGTTCCAGAGGCTCCTTATCTTCATATTTTTGGATTCTTTTTCCTTTTTGCTTTTCCAGTTGTGTGTTTTTTGCTGCTTCATATTTCAAATCTTTGACTTTATTCTTGGGATCCTCTAGTCTGCTATTGGGTCTCTGTATATTATTATTTATTTCAGTCAGTGTATGCTTAATTCCTGATTGGTCCTTTTTCATATCCTTGGGATTCTCACTAAATTTCTCAGAAGTTTCTAGAAGATTCTTGAGTAACCTTATAACCATGGTTTTTAACTCTATATCCAGTAGTTTGCTTTCCTCCATTTCCTTGATTTGTGAAATGTATTGTCTCTGCATTTTGGCTTCTTCCCTGTGTTGATAGAGTGGCTGGTGTGCTAGGTGTGCTATAGAGCCCAGTGGCTCAGCATCCCCAATTACCTGAGGTGGACACTCTTGGTGCACCCCTTTGTGGGCTGTGTGCACAGTCCTGTTGTAGTTAAACCTTGATTGCTGTTGGTATCACTGGTAGGCATTGACCTCCAGGCCAATTGGCTGTGAGGACCAGCTGTGTCTACAATGGGAGAACTGCTGTGCTTGAGACATGCTTATGGGCCAGGACTTGCTTCAATGGGGCTTTGGTGCTCACTGAGTCTGCTCCTTGAGTGTGTCTCTTATGGATATGAAGAGTTGTAATCTGGTATTGTTTCACACTGACCACTGAGTATACTGGCTCTTGGATCTCCAAGGAGATGCAAAGTCAGCCACTGCCTGATGTCGCCTAACAGGAGCTACAGAGAGATCTGCAGATTCCTCTTTTTTGTTTGAGGTTTGGAAGTACCCAGATAAGGCCTAGCTGTGAAGTAATGCAGGCTGCCACTGCAGGGCTTTCCTTTGGATGCATTGGAGCTCTCTGACCCAGCTGCTGTTTGTTAGGTTTTAGGTTACCAGAGGGACAGGCAATTCATATGCAAAAGCAGCTGTGTGCAGCTTGGGTGGGGTTGTAAATTGGGTGGGGCAGGGTCTCAGGGAATCACTAGGGCAGAGCAAACAGCAATGGCTGCCAGTCTGTCCTCCCGGAGAGGTCCCTGGGTCTCTGTGTCCTGTGGCCCTGTGAAGGAACAATGATCACTGCAAGCACCTCTGAAAGAAAGCCGCCATCACATTCCTACCCAATGCCAGACAGTCCAGTTTCTCCCTGTATGAGCCTGGGTCCCTAGAGTCTCACCTGGAACTGGAGTTCAGAGCAATAGGGAGCTTGTATCTCCCTCCCAAATGAAAAAAAACAACAACAATGCACCCAGTTGCCAGCCTGTTTTGCCAGCCTCTATACCTCTGCACTATTGCACCTCCACACCTCCTACCAGTCTCAATGCACTTTTTTCTTTCCTTCTAGTTGTAGAACTTACACTCAACCATGTTTTCTGTGGTTCTGGATGATATTTGTTTTGTCTTTTAGTTGGAGTTTTGATGTGGTTGTGAGAGACACAAGTACAGTGTTCACCTATGCCAGTAGTTGGGAAACTGCTGCTTGGGACCCACGGTTTGCTGCTCTGTTGACTAATGAGTTTGCTGATCACTGACCTATGCCACCATCTTGGTTGTCTCCTATCTTTTTCTTTTTTGATACTCATTTTCTTGATTCCACAAAAAGCATTTCTCCTTGTATGAGGGGAACTATTCACCCATCATTTTTTGTTGTTTTGGTGGGTATGCAATAATGAACCCATTCTCCTTTACTGGAGCTAGAACATGTGAAAGCAGGATGGTAACAGTGGGATAGACATGTGACTCTGGACCTGATAAGAAAAAGCTGGGTTAATCAACAGACAAATGGTATATGAAACCTTGGCCATGGAAGTGGTTGCCTAGGAATAAAGTGTAAGAATAAAAAAAGGAGAAAACATACTTACAACAGCTAATATCTGGAAACAGCTCAAGTGTCAATCAGTAGATGAATGGATTAAAAAAATCAGAAACAAAAACATGGTATATTTATACAATGGAATACTATTCAGCTGTAAAAAAAGATGGATCTCTTATCCTTTGAGGGAGTGTGGAGGGACCTGAAGATTATTATGCTATATGAAATAAACCAGTCACAGAAAGACAAGTATCACATGTCTCACTTATATATGCAATATAATGAACAAAATATATTGACAAAAGAAATAGATTCAGAGATATTGAAGCATGCAACAGACTGACATATTTCAGGGGGTGGGGGTGGAAGAGATTAACCAAAGAATTTATATGAATATATGCATAACCCATGGACACAGACAATAGTGTGGTGAAGGCCTGGGGAGGGGGAAGGGGGAGTTGACAGGGGTCAATGGGCGGGGTGGGGGGCAATCTGTAATACTTTCAACAATAAAGATAAAGTTTAAAACACACAATAAAATCCCAGCAGATGTCCAGGGGCAGGAATGTGTGTGTGTGTGTGTGTGTGTGTGTGTGTGTGTGTGTGTGTGACTGGGGGAGTGGGGATAACTGGATTAAAAGGCAAAAATATTTTTAATTAAAAATAAATTTTAAAAAACCAAGGTACAAAACACAGGTAATAGGGAAAATAAAATGGAATAAGCACTGCTAAGAGAGTCACTTAAAATAGAGTCAGAAAAAAAAACAGAGTCAGAAGGTTATTGAAGAAATGAAATGTGCATCTCTGTCTCAGTTCTTGGAAAAATTGTCAAATTCACTGACATGTTGCTAAAATCAGCTGAAAGAGGAGTAACAAACATCCTGGATCAATGAGTGCTACATGAACATTTAAGGACTTTTAATCATCTTCGTCATAGTGACCAGACCTTCTGCATCCTTCACCTTGAAAGGAACCAATCAATTCAACAGCCAGCATATTTCATTTACATAATAAGCCTAACCAATCCCAACTGGCATAGCCAATCTCCTTCATTTACATGGAGGATCATAATTACAATTTTGCCATTTATAAACCCTGGTTTCCTTTGTTCTTTTTGGAGCAAACTTTAAGTTACTATGTGAATCTGTGTCCCTGATTACAATCCCTCCTTTGCTCAAATGGATACTTTTTATTCTTATTACAGACTAAAATTATTTGTGTTGATAATGTCATTATTAGAAAGTATGAATGTAAGTCCTGCTGAGCTTACTAAAAAGTGTCAGAATTATTTCATGTTGCATTAAATTTTGGGAATTAAATTAAATTAGTCAAGTACCTTTTGTAACACACAAAAATGCAGTTTACTTAACTGGATGGGATGTTCTTCAATTTAAAGACATTATAACACTGTGGTTAAGAATACAGACTTGAAGCCCGATTGCCCGAGTCCACACTTTAGCTTTAATACCTACTAGCTGTGTATCTTAAGCAAATTACTGAGCTTCTTTTTGTATATTTTTTTTCTCATCTGTAAAATTGGGCTGATAATATTAACTGCTTCATTAAAGTTGTTATGAAAATTAAATAATAAATATTTGTAGAATCCTCAGAGTGGTGTCTGGCAAATGTAATAAATATGTTAGCACAGTAGTAAGTGCTAAATACAGAGCATTAAATTAGCACAGTATTCAATAAAAATAAAATGTAATCTTTGTGCACCAAATTCCCAACTGAATTATTTATTTACTTACTTATTTTCTCCAGAATTAATTATTACAATAAACTTTTGTGAAAGAAAGCCAGGGTTGTCAATACTCTAATAATCCAAAATATAATTAATTCATGTTACACATAATGATTTCAGATATTAATGCTAGAAACATATATTACTTAAAATAGTTTATTTCATAGTAGAATATTCTCCAATACAAAATTTTTCCAAAAAGCTGCATTTTGTTTATGTTTCTAAATTTGAGTGTGTATACTTTTTAAAAACTCCTTCTGATAAATACAATTTATTGTTTCTTTTCAGGAATCATCAATTTTTATTTATGCCATAAATGCTGACATTGAAAAACATGTGTTGTAATAAGTTGCTACAAAATAAACACAAAAGCAATTTGGCAAAGAAAATTATTCAATCCACTTTCATGTAATAATGTTCTTTTCTGCAAATTCTTAGTATTTCTATTAAACCTTTGCATCTATTTTTTTCAAAGCCAGAGGCCGCACCTGACATTTCATTTATGTGAAAGTCTGGGTATGGTAGAAATCATTTATTGGTTGAACTTGTATTGTCAAAACAAGTATTATGAAGGAAGACATTTTGAGAGTTTTGTGAGTAATTTGAGAGACATTGTAGGTAAACATGTAATGGGTGACAAGAAATTTATTTTAAAAAGCTTCTCAAATAAAAGAGACTTACAAGAAAACATTGAGTACCTGAGAAGGAAGATTAGTGAAATTGTGTCTTTGGGATTCTGATTGGGCCAATCAATTTTTAAAAATTAATTTGGCTGAAAAATAGTTATTTTAAATTCTATGTTTACTTTTTTTTAACAGAAAAGTATTTTTTATTTTAATTTTATTTTTTAAATATATATTTTTATTGTTTAAAGTATTCCAAAGGTAGTAAATGTCTTCTTTTCCCCCTATTGACCTCCCGCTGGCTTTCACCACCCCCCAGTACATGCCCTCACATGCTCCCCTCCCCCGTCAATGTTCTGTATCCACTGGCTATGCTTACATACATGCATAGAAGTCCTTCCGTTGATCTCTTACAGCTCCCCTGAAACCTCCCCTGCCTTCCCAGTATAGCATGACAGTCTGTTCATTGCTTCATTGCCTCTGTATCTGTTTCTCTCCCCCCCACCCCCTGATTCTTGTCTTTAAAAACATCTTGCCTTTGTAAGCTAGAAATAAACTTATAAGAACAAAAAATGTTTGCGTCCCAATTTTAATGTCCAATAGTTATGAGTTCCAGTTTCAATGTCAGATAGTTCCTTAGGTGTCATCAATGGTATCTGGATGGTGAACAAATGGTGACAATGCCAGTCCGACTCTCTCTGGTTTGGTCCTAGGCATCTTGTAGCAATGCAAAGCTGCTGATTGCTCATATGGCAAGGCGTCGTCAGCCTCTTCCATCTCTGTCTTCGTGGTTGGAGCAGACCTGTCAGTTCCTCTCTGTTGCAGGAGTCCACTTAGTCTTGGAGTTGTTTTCTGAAAGTATATAAACATATTCTCGACCAAAATTTAATAAAGGAATCTTTTCTATAAAATTGACTTGGGGAAGAGAATCCAAGATGGCGGCATAGGTAAACACCTACACTGCTGCCTCTCACACCAATTTCAAAACTACAATTAAAAGACAGAATGGACATCATCCAGAATCACAGGAAAGCTGGCTGAGTGGAAATTGTACAACTAGAGGGAAAGAGAGGGGCTTACAGATACCCAGAGGAGCTGCAAAAAGCTGAAGTATGGAGACGCACATGTGGAGAGAGCGGGTGCTGGAGAACCTGGCTGGCTTTCTCTGGCAGGAGGGAAACGGAGACTCTCAAAGGCATTGAACCCCTTATCCTATGACACTAAACCCCAGATCCAGCCGAAACTCATATGGGGGGAGTTTGGACTGTGAAAAAGGAGAGAGGCAGAGAAATTTAGGGGTGTTGCAAAAGATCAGAGGTCTGGTGGCACGCACAGCACTGTGCCGCAGAGGACAGACTGCTGATTGTGCCTCTGGCTTTTTCGAGTGGGCAGGAGACAGACCCTCCCAACTGTGCCATTTCTGACTCCACTAAGCCCCTGTTTCAGGCGAAACTGTGGAGGGGCAAGGACCAGACTGTGTTTCCCCATAAAGAATGAATCAGGGTCAGGGTGACGTCAGGCCTGGAGGCAGAAGGAATGGGGGGTTTGTTCCCAGCTGACATCCTGTGACATAGAACACCAGGTGCCTGAAGGCACCCCGGGCCTTGAGAAGCCATAAAGTTTGACAAACAACTCCTGCAAGGACAACCGTTATCTAGACTGCTTACTTGCATAACCAAAAAGCTTAGACAAAGAGTCAGTATATGAAATTTAGTAATGCTTAGCCAATTAAAATTTGCCAAGTCCTCCTGCGCTGAGGATAAAAGGCAATTGCTGCAGAGGTTCAGGGCTCTCGTGCTTCCCTGCTGTGTAAGTGGAACCGAATTTGTAATAAAGGCTTCCTAAATTCTCTAATTGACTGTCTGGTGGTCGTCTGTCATGGGTCACCCCATTACAAAACCCTGGGGACCCAGACTCATGTGGTCCTGGGGCGCAGGGGAGCCAGAAAGGCAGCGGTCTGGAGGCATTGTGCCCAAGCACAAGGACTGCTCCAGCAATTACCCAGTCACGAGAGACTCAGGGGGCATGGAGGGCGGGGCCGACTGGAAGGCATGGCGATCCCTTAAGCCCTGAGACTCCACCCATCCCAAGCGCAACAGTGAGGCTTCTGCAGTTTTGTAAGTCTGGTATCATAAGGCTGAATCCAACACAGAAGTTCTCCCGGCATAGTGAAAATGCCAAGACAAGGGAAGGGATCACAAACAAAAGAAATGGAGGAAAACAAATGACTGGATATAGAGTTCAAAATCACGCTTATAAGGTTTTTCAAAAATATCCTAGAAAAGTTGGATAAAGTTAGCGAAACCGAAGAGGAGATGAAAAGGGACCAACTAGAGATGGAAAAGATCCAACTAGAGATGGAAAAGGACCAACTAGAGATGGAAAAAGTTCAACTAGAGATGAAAAAGGACCAACTAGAAATTAAACATACACTGACTGAAATAAAAACTATTATACAGAGTCCTAACAGCAGACTAGAGAAAGGCAAGAATCAAGTCAAAAATTTGAAATATAAAGAAGCAGAAAACACTCTACTGGAAAAGCAAGAAGAGAAAAGAATCCAAAAATGTGAAGATAATGTAAGGAGCCTCTGGGACAGCTTCAAATGTACCAACACCAGAATTGTGAGGGTGCCAGAAGAAGAGAGAGAGCAAGATACTGAAAACCTATTTAAAAAAATAATGACTGAAAACTTCCCACATCTGGTGAAAGAAATAGACTTACAAGTCCAGGAAGCACACAGAACCCCATATAAAAGGAATCCAAAGAAGACTACACCAAGACACATCATAATTAAAATACCAAGAGCAAAAGACAAAGAATATTAAAAGCAGCAAGAGAAAAACAGTTCATTACCTACAAGGTAATGACAGTAAAAGAGTAATCAAGCTGATTTCTCATACGACTGTCAGCTGATTTCTCAACAGAAACGATGCAGGCCAGACAGGAGTGGCAAGAAATAGTCAACGTGATGAATAGCAAGAGACTACAACCAAGAATAAGCTATCCAGCAAAGCTATCATTCAGAATTGAAGGGCAGATAAAGAGCTTCACAGAGAAGACAAAGCTAAAGGAGTTCATCAACTCCAAACCAGTATTATATGAAATGCTGAAAGGTACTCTTTTAGAACAGGAAGAAGGAAAAGATAAAAGACAAAAAATTATGAACAACAAATACATATCTATTTACAAGTGAAGCTAAAAATTAAGTGAATTCAAAATTTCCTCAACAGAAGAAACTGGTGAATATAATAGAATGAGGAGCACAGAAAGAAAGCGGACTGATAAATCTCAGGGTGAAAGGGGTGAGGGGTGTACAGGGAGAGACTGGACAAAAATCATACACCTATGAATGAGGTCAATGGGAGGGAGGTAAGGGCAGAGAAAAGGGTGGGAGCCCAGTGGAGGGGTGCTATGTAGGGAAAAAAGAGGAACAAATGTAATAATCTGAATATTAAAGATTTAGTTAAAAAATTGATGTGGAGTCCTTTTTATTTTTGACCACCCGATTTTCCTTAGGCTTATTTTGACACCATGTGTGTTTTCATGGGTGTCTTTCTGTTAATATTACAAATGAAAATTAATTTTCTAAAGTAAAAATTTTCTAGATGTAATTTACTTAACGGATATTTTCCCTTACATGATATTATCCTACTATCCCCCTTTTTTTGATTGATAGAGAATTTTGTAAGATTTTTAATGCAATCTTGATAATTTTAAATTTTATTTTTTGCATAAAAGTATGCCTCTTTTATGTTCATTCTATATTAAGAAATTTTACCGTGAGATGAACTACCAATAGAAATTTTAGTCAATACTTTAGAAACAGCTTTTTGTCCAGTACACTTAAATTTGCTTGGATGTTCACTTACTTTAATTCGCCAATTAAATTAATCTGAAAGCTTGATTACTCTTTTACTGTCAAATTTAATACTCTACCAATAATCTTAGATTACCCTGTAAATATTAGTGGTATGGTTTATTTGCATTCTTGAGTAGGCACGGAACATTACTAGTGCTAGGCTGAATATAGATATAGGGCAGTAGCTGTCAGCATGTTTCTGTCTGTTACCTGGGTCCCGATCTGTGATGAGCTTGGGAGGCCATGGGGGCAGGAGACCTCTTTTGGAAGGGGTGAGGGTTCAGACCCCTGCAAGTTTAGGGGGGGGGGATAAGGGTTTGTGCTCCAAGTTCTCTCCTGTTGGACCCACTGTGACTGTGCCTGTATTAGGTTGTTCCTTCCCTGAGGAATCTTACCCATCTCTGGCTAACCAGTCATCCTCCTAGGCCAAGAAGGGTATTATAAGGTTCAGTTCTGTCTCCATGGTAGTCATGCCTCCTGGCCTCCACAACCAGCACATGCCTTGGGGATCCCCTCGCCTGCTGGCGACACCCAGGCACTGATCACTTATCTCTGGGAATTCAGGTTCCTTCTCCAGGTAGGGCCCAGCTCACACCATTTGGCGAGAGACAGATCCATTATACCAGCCACCTCGAGTCTTAAACCTCAGCGTGAAGAGAGAGCTTAGGATACAGCTGAGGGCCATTGGGTTGTGAGAAGAGGGTCCCTCTTGGCAAAAGAAGTAAGAGGGCCATTATAGAATGCTCAAGTGCCTTCCCAGTACCTTATTTCCTTCTGAAGGAGATTAAATCCTTTCATGTCCTTTTTTAAATTGCTGTTAAACATCGAAAGAATTAGTTTGTGACTTTGTTTGAGATAATTGTACAATATGCTGTTATGAAATATCAAAAATTAAATGATATTGTAGAATAATATCATGTAAGGATATTCTTTGCTCTAGGTCATGTCAATTGAATTTCAAACTGGCTGTCAATTTCTTTCTGTAACTTTAAACTTTTTCAGGGAGGAAAAACACAGATTACTCACTTTAGCTCAAGAGGCTAAATATATTGAGTTTCAATTACAATCCTTAGACGTTTGAAAGAAACTTCTCTTTATTTCCTTCCAAAAGGATTTTCATGCTACAGAATTTCATTTAAAATCTTTGTCACATGAAATAATTTCTCTTAAGCTTATGGTGACTACTGTATGGATTAAATTTAATGTTTTAGTATAATAATTTTTTAATTTAATTAATTTTTTTACTTGTGTCCTTATTCTCCCGTTACCTCCCCCCCATTCCCTCTCATGCCCCAACCACTTGTTGTGTATGTCCAATGATTATGCTCACATGCATGTACAAAAGTCCCTCTGTTGATCTGTCCCCCTTATTCCCACAAAACCCCACCTTCACTGAGGCTTGATATTTTGATCAAAATTTCTTTCTTTTTTAATTTTTATTATTTTTTATACATATCTCCCCATTGCCCCCTCCCTCTCAACCCCCCAGTGTCTGTGTTCATTGGTTATGCTTATATGCATACAAGTCCTTTGATTGATCTCTTATCTACCTCACCTAACTTTAATCTTCCTGCTGTAATTTCACAGTCTCTTTGAAGCTTTACTGTCTCTGTGTCTATCCTTTTGTTCATGAGTTTATAATATTCTTTATTATCCACAAATGAGTGAGATCATGTGATGCTTCCCCTCCATTGACTGGATTATTTCACTAAGCATAAGGCTATCCAGTTCCAACCTGGTTGCTGCAAATGGTAAGAATTCCTTCTTTTTAACGGCAGCATAGAATTCCATTGTGTAGATGTACCACAGTTTTCTGATCCACTCATCTGCTGACGGGCACCTAGGCTGTTTCCAGATTGTAGCTATTGTAAATTGTGCTGCTATGAACATAGGGGTACATAAATCCTTTCTGACTGGTGTTTGTGATTTCTTAGGATAAATTCCTAAGAGTGGGATTACAGGGTCAAATCAGAGATTCATTTTTAGTTTTTTGAGGAAACTCCATACTGTTCTCCAAAGTGGCTGCACCAGTCTGCATTGCCACCAACAGTGCACAAGGGTTCCTTTTTCTTCGCCAACACTTGTGGTTTGTTGATTTGTTGATGATTGCCATTCTGACAGGTGTAAAATGGTATCGCATTGTCGTTTTGATTTGCATCTCTCGGATGATTAATGACTTTGAACATGTTTTCATGTCTCTTGGCTTTCCTTCTGTCGTCTTTTGAAAAGGTTCTATTTAGGTCCTTGCCCATTTTTTTATTGGATCGTTCATCTTCCCTTTATTAAGTTGTATAAGTTGGCTGTAGATTTTGTAGATTAAACCTTTATCAGTGATAACATTTGCAAATATGTTCTCCAACACAGTGATCTTTCTTGTTGTTTTGTTTATGGTTTCTTTGGCTGTGCAAAAGCTTTTTATTTTGCTGTAGTCCGATTTGTTTATTTTTTCTTTAGCTTCCATTGCCTTTGGAGCAGTATCAGTGAAGTTCTTTCGCCATATATCTGAGATTGTGCAGCCTGTGGATTCCTCTAGTATTTTTATGGTTTCCCTTCTAATATTTAAGTCCTGTATCCATTTTGAGTTTATTTTTGTATTTGGTGTAAGTTGGTGGTCCAGTTTCATTTTTTTGCTTGTATCTGTCCAATTTTACCAACACCATTTATTGAAGAGGCTGTCTTGGCTCCATTGAATGTTCATGCCTCCTTTGTCAAATATTAGTTGATCATAGTGGTTTGGGTGGATATCTGGGTTCTCTATTCTATTCCATTGGTCTCTATGTCTGTTCTTGTGCCAGTACCAGGCAGTTTTGAGAACAGTTGCTTTGTAGTATAGCTTGAAATCTGGTATTGCAATCCCACCTACTTTATTCTCTTTTCTCAGAATTGCTGTAGCTATCCGTGGTCTTTTTTTGTTCCAGATGAATCTATGAAGAATTCTTTCTAGGTCTGTGAAATATGTCGTTGGTATTTTATTGGGTAGTGCTTTGAATCTGTAGATTGCTTTGGGTAGTATGGACATTTTAATGATGTTGATTCTCCCAATCCATGAGCATGGTATGCTCTTCCATCTGTTAACATCTTCCTCTATATCTTTTTTCAGTGTCCTGTGGTTTTTTGCATATACGTCTTTTACCTCTTTAGTTAGGTTTATTCCTAGGTATTTTATTTTTTTTGGTTCGATGGTAAATGGGATTGCTTTTATAGTTTCTCTTTCTGTAATTTCACTATTAGTGTATAGAAATGCCACAGACTTCTTAGCATTAATTTTGTATCCTGCTACATTGCCGAATTCATTAATTAAGTCAATTCGTTTTGGAATGGAGTCCTTTGGGTTTTTTATGTACAATATCATGTCATCTGCAAATAAGGACAGCTTTACTTCTTCTTTTCCAATTTGGATGCCTTTTATTTCTTCTTGTTTTCTAATTGCAATGGCTAATACTTCCAGTACTATGTCGAACAGGAGAGGTGAGAATGGGCATCCCTGTCTTGTTCTTGTTCTTAGGGAAATGGTTTTAGTTTTGCCGATTGAATATGATGTTAGCTGTGGGTTTATCATATATGGCTTTTATGATGTTGAGGTATGATCCTTCTATTCCCACTTTGCTGAGAGTTTGTATCAAGAAAGGGTGTTGGATTTTGTCAAATGCTTTTTCTGCATCAATTGATATGACTATGTGGTTTTTATCTCTCAATTTGTTTATGTGATGTATCACATTTATTGATTTGCGGATATAATACCATCCCTGCATTCCTGGGATGAATCCTACTTGATCATGGTGTATGATCTTTCTGATGTACTGCTGGATCCGATTTGCTAGAATTTTGTTGAGGATTTTGGCATCTATGTTCATGAGAGATATTGGCCTATAATTATTTTTTATTGTTTTGTCTTTACTGGTTTTGGTGTTAGGGTGATGCTGGATGCATAGGAGGTGTTTGGAAGTGTTCCTTCTTCTCAAATGTTTTTGAATAGTCTGAGGAAGATAGGTTTTAATTCTTCCTTGAATGTTTGGTAAAACTCTCCTGTGTAGTCATCTGGTCCCACGCTTTTATTTGCTGGAAGCTTTTTGATTACTGCTTCAATTTATTTTTTTCTTTTTTTTTGACATTTTAATTTATTTTATTTAATTTATTTTTTTATTAATTTTTTATATATATCTCCCCATTGCCCCCCCTCCCTCCCAGGCATACCCCAACCCCCCATTGTCTATGTTCATTGGTTATGCTTATATGCATGCATACAAGTCCTTTGATTGATCTCTTATCTACCTCACCTAACTTTAATCTTTCTGCTGTAATTTCACAGTCTCTATGAAGCTTTACTGTTTCTGTATCTATCCTTTTGTTCATCAGTTTATAATGTTCTTAATTATCCCCCAATGAGTGCGATCATGTGATGCTTCTCCTTCATTGACTGGCTTATTTCACTGAGCATAAGGCTCTCCAGTTCCAACCAGGTTGCTGCAAATGGTAAGAATTTCTTCTTTTTAATGGCAGCATAGAATTCCATTGTGTAGATGTACCACAGTTTTCTGATCCACTCATCTGCTGACGGGCACCTAGGCTGTTTCCAAATTGTGGCTATTGTAAATTGTGCTGCTATGAACATAGGGGTGCATAAATCCTTTCTGACTGGTGTTTGTAATTTCTTAGGATAAATTCCTAAGAGTGGTATTACAGGGTCAAATGGGAGATCCATTTTTAGTTTTTTGAGAAAACTCCATACTGTTCTCCACAGTGGATGCACCAGTCTGCATTCCCACCAACAATGCACAAGGGTTCCTTTTTCTCCGCTTCCTCGCCAACACTTGTGGTTTGTTGATTTGTTGATGATTGACATTCTGACAGGTGTAAGATGGTATCGCATTGTCGTTTTGATTTGCATCTCTCAGATGATTAATGACTTTGAACATGTTTTCATGTGTCTCTTGGCTTTCCTTCTGTCGTCTTTTGAAAAGGTTCTATTTAGGTCCGTTGCCCATTTTTTTTATTGGATCCTTCATCTTCCTTTTATTAAGTTGTATAAGTTGGTTGTAGATTTTGGAGATTAAACCTTTATCAGTGATAGCATTTGCAAATATGTTCTCCCATGCATTGATCTTTCTTGTTGTTTTGTTGATGGTTTCTTTTGCTTTGCAAAAGCTTTTTATTTTGATGTAGTCCCATTTGTTTATTTTTTCTTAACTTCCATTGCCTTTGGAGCAATATCAGTGAAGAAGTTATTTCGGCATATATCTGAGATTGTGCTGCCTGTGGATTCCTCTAGCATTTTTATGGTTTCCCTTCTAATGTTTAAGTCCTGTATCCATTTTGAGTTTATTTTTGTATTTGGTGTAAGTTGGTGGTCCAGTTTCAATTTTTTGCATGTATCTGTCCAATTTTCCCAACACTATTTATTGAAGAGGCTATCTTGGCTCCATTGAATGTTTGTGCCTCCTTTGTCAAATATTAATTGAGCATAGTGGTTTGGGTGGATATCTGGGTTCTCTATTCTATTCCATTGATCTGTATGTCTGTTCTTGTGCCAGTACCAGGCAGTTTTGAGAACAGTTGCTTTGTAGTATAGCTTAAAGTCTGGTATTGAGATCCCACCTATTTTATTCTTTTTTCTCAGAATTGCTGTAGCTATCTGTGGTCTTTTTTTGTTCCAGATGAATCTATGATGAATTTTTTGTAGGTATTGCAGTTCCCTGTGTTCCCCTCTTGGTGTTTTAATCTCTTTATTCTCTTGTGGTTATGCGAGAGTCAATTTGTGTGTCATCCATTGGGTGGCAGTGTTTTGGAATTGATCTCTGAGACAAAGCACAGGACCTCTCTAGGCTGTGCTCAGATCCTGCTACTCTGTGGTTCCCAAAACAAGTTTGTGGGGGTTTTGCAGCCTGGACACTGCAATAACTCCCAGGTTGCCCTCTGCCCCAGAGAAAAAAAAAAGAGTCGTTTTCCAGAGCTCTCCTCTGTCAACAGCTCAGAGGTTCTGCCTTCACACTCAGGGATCACGCCCTGACCACCTCTGCGGACCTCTCCAGAGGCAGCTTTCCCACAGCCCGGCTCCCACAGTGTGCGCGTCTCTGCCCTGCGGGGGTAGTAGACCACACCCTGGCCCAGGCGAAATCTGACTCTTCCGTGCATGCCTTGTGGATCTCTGAATCCTCCACCTGCACGTCTGTGCCACCTGGGAAGCTGTGTTCTGGATCCTGGCTGCTCTTTGGGTGCCTCCGTCAGCCGCAGCTTTCAGACCTCGGCAGACATCCACCTCCCCCTTAAGTCAGGCGCAATCTGACCTTTCCGTGTGCTCTGTGGAACTCTGATTCCGCCGCGTGTCTGCGCCGATTGGAGAGCGGAGTTCTGGGTCCCCGGGTTCCTGGCTGCTCGATGGGTGCCCAGCCGAAGGCTTCAGACCGCCGCAGACATCCACCTCCCACTGCAAGATGGCTCGGGCTGCGTGTTCGTGCTGGTGGCTCCGGCAGACAAAAACCCCGTGGCAGTGGGGCTGCCTGGCCAGGAGAGCCCCTTCCAGCAGTTGCCTGCCTTCCCCTGGAGGACAACTGACTCTTAGCTTGCCAACAAACACTCCCAATGCAACTCTCAGCCGCTCTCTCTCCCTCTGCCCAGCGACAAAGCTCCAGACGCTTCCGTCTACTCGGCCACCATTTTTTCCTCCCAATTTCTTCCATAGTTATTGGACTATTGAGATGTTTGGCTTCCTCCTCATTGTGTTTTGGAAGGTTATATTTTTCAAGAAAATGTCCATTTCTTGCAGGTTGTCCAATTTGTTGGAATATAATTGTTCATAGTATTTTTTTAACAATCCTTTGTATTTCCACAGGTTCTGTTGTTATTTCTCCTCTTTCATTTCTGATTTCGTTTATATGGGTATTCTCTCTTTGCTTCTTGGTGAACCTGGCTAGAGGATCATCAATCTTGTTTATCCTTTCAAAGAACCAGCTCTTTGTTTTGTTGATCTTTTGAATTGTTTCTTTGGTCTCCAAGTTGTTTATCTCAGCTCTCATCTTCACTATTTCCTTCCTTCTGAGTACACTGGGCTTTTCTTGTTGCTCTCGTTCTAGCTCTTTGAGTTGTAGGGTTAGGTAATTTATTACCATTTTTTCCCATTTTTTGCAGTAGGCTTGTAGGGCTATGAACTTCCCTCTCAAGTCTGCTTTCACTGTGTCCCATAAATTTTGGATTGTTGTGTTGTCATTGTCATGTGTTGCCATGATGTTTTTTTATTTCTTCCTTGATCTCTCTGGTTACCCAGTCATTGTTTAATAGCATGCTGTTTAATCTCCATGTGTTTGATTTCTTTCTATTGTTTTTATTATAGTTGATTTCCAGTTTTATGCCACTGTGGTCTGAGAAAATGCTTGATATGATTTCTATCTTCTTTAATTTGAAGAGACTTTTCTTATGACCTAACATATGATCTATCTTTGAAAATGATCCATGTCCACTGGAGAAGAATGTATATTCTGTGGCTTTGGGGTGAAATGTTCTGAAGATGTCAATTAATTCCATCTGGTCTAGTGAGTCATTTAGGATTGTTGTTTCTTTGATGATTTTTTGTTTAGAGGATTTGTCCAATGGTGACAGTGGGGTATTAAGTCTCCTACTATGATGGTATTGCTGTCAATCTCTCCCTTAATATCCTCCAAGAGTTTTTTTATGTATTTAGGTGCTCCTATATTGGGTGCATATATGTTTACCAGAGTTATTTCTTTTTGTTGGATTGTTCCCTTTAGTATTATGAAGTGGCCTTCTTTATCTCTTATTATGTCCTTCACTTTGACATCTAATTTGTCATATATAAGTATTGCAACACCAGCTTTTTTTCATTTCCATTTGTCTGAAATACCATGTTCCATCCCTTCACCCTCAATCTGTGTGCATCTCTTTTCCTGAGGTGGGTTTCTTGCAGACAGCAGATATATTGATCATGTTTTCTTATCCAATTGGTTACCGTATGTCTTTTGATTGGAGCATTTAATCCGTTTACATTTAAAGTTATTATTGATAAGTACTTATCTGTTGCCATTTTTAGTCCTTACCCCCGAGTTCCTTCTTCGCTTCCTCTTTCTTTTTATTACAGCAGACCCTTTAACATTTTTTGCATTGCTGGCTTGGTGGTAATATATTCCATTAATCTTTTTTTGTCTGTGAAGCTTTTGATTTAACCTTCAGTTTTGATTGAGGGTCTTGCAGGGTATAGTATTCTTGGATTCAGACCATTCCTTTGCATGACTTTGTATATTTCATTACATTCTCTTCTGGCATGATGAGTTTCTGTTGGGAAATCAGTATCTAGTCTTGTGGGGGTTCCTTTGTAGGTAACTTTCTGTTTCTCTCTGGCTGCTTTTAAGATTTTTACTTTGTCGTCGGTGTTTGCCAATTTAATTATAATGTGCCTTGTTGTCATTTTAATGGGATTCATTTTGCTTGGAACTCTGTGAGCTTCTTGGATTTGTGTTGTTTATTTTTTTGTTTCCTATATTGGGGAAGTTTTATGTCATTATTTCTTCAAACAGGTTTTCTATTCCTTGCTCAGTTTCCACTCTTTCTGGAACCCCAATTATGCGGATGTTGTTGTGTTTCATGTTATCCCAAAGTTCCTTTAGGCTCTCCTCTTGCTTTTTAACTTTTTTTTCTAGAAGCTGCTGTACTTGGGTATTTTTTCATACCGTGTCTTCTAGCTCACTGATGTGGTCCTCTGCTTCTTCTAGTCTACTTTTGATGCTTTCTATTGAGTTCTTTATAGCAGTGATGTCATTTTTCACTTCTTCTTGTTTATTCTGCACCTCCTCTAGGTTCTTCTGCATTTCTTCTTGCTGCTTCTTCATCTCCTCTTGGGTCTTCTTCATTTCCTCTTGGTCTTCTTCATTTCCTCTTTGCTCTTACTCAGATTGTCTATTTTGTCTTCCATTCTTTTCATCCACGTTATGATCATTTCTTTGAACTCTTTCTCTGGCAGGCTTATTTCTGCTTCTATTTCGTTTACTTCCTTTTCTGGTGAATCCTGCCTTTCTGTCTTATGTGGGCTGTTTCTTTTTCTGCCCATGGTCTTCCTTCTCCGGGTGTCTGTTTATGTAGTTCTCTCTCTTTTCCGTGTGCTCTGTGTATCTCTGATTCCGCCGCATGTCTGCGCAGATTGTAGAGTGGAGTTCTGGGTCCCCGGGTCTCCGGCTGCTCGATGGGTGCCCCAGCCGCCGGCTTCAGACCGCCTCAGACATCCACCTCACCCTGCAAGATGGCACAGTCTCCACATTCGCGCTATTGGCTCCAGCTGACAAAAACCCCATGGCAGTGGGGCTGCCTGGCCGGGAGAGCCCCTGCAGCAGTCCCCCACCTTCTCCTGGAGGATAACTGACTCTTAACTTGCCAACGAACACTCCCAGTGCAACTCTCAGCCGCTCTGTCTCCCTCTGCCCAGCGACAAAGCTCCAGACGCATCTGTCTACTCCACCGCTATTTTTTCCCTCTCAAAATTTCTCATTCTCTGGATTTGATCTTGATCATCAGTCTATGTCAATCATTATATTCCACAGATAAGTGAGATCATGTGATATATATCTTTCTCTGACTGGCTTATTTCACTAAGCAAATTGCTTTCCATCTCCATCCATGTTGTTGCAAATGGTAGGAGCTCCTTCTTTTTTATCACATTTAAGTATTCCATTGTGTAGATATACCATGGTTTTTTAATCCATTCATCTACTGATGGGCACTTAGGCTGTTTCCAAATTTTAGCTATGGTGAATTGTGCTGCTATGAACATAGGGGTGCATATATACTTTCTGATTGGAGTTTCTTGTTTCTTGGAGTATATTCCTAGAAGTGGGATCACTGGGTCAAATGAGAGTTCCATTTTTAATTTTTTGAGGAAACACCATACTGTTCTCCACAGTGTCTGCACCAATCTGCATTCCCACCAGCAGTGCACGAGGATTCCTTTTTCTCTGCATCATCACCAAAACTTGTAAGTTGTTGATGATTGCCATTCTGACAGGTATGAAGTGGTACCACATTGTTGTTTTCATTTGCATCTCTCTGATGATTAGTGACTTTGTACAGGTTTTTATATGTCTCTTGGTCTGCCTTCTGTCTCTTTTCAAGAAGTGCCTATTTAAATCATTTGCCCATTTTTTGATTGAGTTGTTTATCTTTTTTTGTGTGAAGTTATATGAGATCTCTCTAAATGTTGGAGACTAAACCCTTTTCATTGATATCATTGGCAAATATTTTCTCCATTCAATGGGCTTTCTTGTTGTATTGTTGATGGATTCCTTTGGTGTTCAAAAGCTTTTTATTTTGAAGTACTCCCATTTGTTTATTTTTTCTTTAGTTTCCTTTGCGGTAGGAGCTATATCAGTAAAGAAGTTCCTTTGGCATATGTCAGAGATTTTGCTGCCTGTGGATTCATCTAATATTTTTATGGTCTCCTGTCTTATGTTTAAGTCCTTTATCCATTTTGGTTTATTTTTGTGTATGGTGTAAGTTGGTGGTTTAGTTTCATTTCTTTTTTGCATGTATCTGTTAAATTTTCTCAACACCATTTGTTGCAAAGGCTGTCTTGACTCCATTGTATGTTCATGCCTCCTTTGTCAAATATTAATTTGTCATAATGGTTTGGGTCGATTTCTGGGTTCTCTATCCTATTCTATTGATCTATGTGTCTCTTCTTGTGCCAGTACCAGGCAGTTTTGAGAACAGTGGCTTTGTAATACAGCTTGAAATCTGGTATTGAGATCCCACCTACTTTGTTCTTCTTTCTCAGGATTGCTGCAGTTATTTGTGGTCTTTTTTTATTCCAGATGAATTTTTGGAAAGTTTTTTCTAGACTTGTGAAGTATACCTTTGGTATTTTCATGGTGATTGCATTGAATTTATAGATTGCTTTGGGTAGAATGGATATTTTGTTGATATTGATTCTCCCAATCCATGAACATAGTATGTTCTTCCATCTGTTTACATCTTCCTCTATCTCTTTTTTCAGTGTCATGTAGTTTTCTGCATATATGTCTTTTACTTCCTTAGTTCAGTTTATTCCTAGGTATCTTATTATTTTTGGTGCGATGATAAATGGGATTGCTTTTTAAGTCTCTCTTCCTGTAAGTTCATTATTGGTATATAGAAATGCCATAGATTTCTTGGTGTTAATTTTGTATCCTGCTACATTGCTGAATTCATTTATCATGTCTAATAATATTTTGATAGAGTCTTTAAGGTTTTCTCTGTGCAGTATCATGTCATCTGCAAATAAGGACAGTTTTACTTCTTCTTTTCCTGTTTTGATGCCTTTTATTTCTTTTTCATGTCTGATAACAATGGCTAGTACTTCCAGCAAAATGTTGAATAGGGGTGTTGAGAGTGGGCATCCCTGTCTTGTTCCTGTTTTTAGGGGAAATGGTTTTAGTTTTTGCCCTTTGAGTATGATGTTGGCTGTGAATTTGTCATATATGGCTTTTGTGATGTTCAGGTATGATCCTTCTCTTCCCACCTTGCTAAGAGTTTTTATCAAGAAAGGGTTTTGGATTTTATCAAATGCTTTTGCTGCATCAATTGATATGACTATGTGATTTTTTTATCTCCCAATTTGTTTATGTGATGCATCACATTTATTGATTTGCAAATATTGTAGCATTCTTGCATCCCTGCGATAAATCCTACTTGGTCATGGCATATGATCTTTCTGATGTACTGCTGGATCCAATTTGCTAGAATTTTGTTGAAAATTTTGGCATCTATGTTCATGGAGGATATTGGTCTGTAATTATTTTCATTGTGTTATCTTTATTTGCTTTTTGGTATTAAGGTGATGTTGGCTTTATCGAAGGACTTTGGAAGTGTCCCTTCCTCTTGAAATTTCTGGAACAGTCTGAGAAGGATGAGTTTTAGTTCTTCTATATATGTTTGGTAAGATTCCCCTTTGAAGCCATCCGGCCATGGTTTTTGGTTTGCTAGAAGCTTTTTGATGACTGCTTCAATTTCTTGTTATCTGCTTGTTGAGATTTTTAGAATCTTCCTGTGTGGGTTTTGGAATATTGTGTTTTTCTAGGAATGTGTCCATTTCCTCTAGGTTGTCTAACTTGTTAAAATAAAGTTGTTCATTATATTTTTTTAACAATCCTTTGTATTTCTGTGGGGTCTGTAGTTATTTTGCCTGTCCTTTCTGATTTTGTTAATTTGTGTCTTCACTCTTTGCTTCTTGGTGAGCCTAGCTAAGAGGTTCATCAATCTTGTTTATTCTTTCGAAGAACGAGCTCTTGGTTTTGTTGATATTTTGTATTGTTTTTTGTCTCTATATCATTCATTTCTGCTCTGATCTTTATTATTTTCTTCCTTCGGCTCGCAATGGGCTTTTCTTGTTGCTCTCTTTCTAATTCTTTGAGCTGTTGAGTTAGGTGATTCATTACCATTTTTTTCCTGTTTTTTGAGGTAAGCCTTTAGAGCTATAAACTTCCCTCTCGGCACTGCTTTCATTGTATCCCATGGCATTTGTGTTGTTGTGTTTTTATTGTCATTAGTCTCCAGGATATTTTTAATTTTTTCTTAGATCTCATTTATAACCCAATCATTGTTTAGTAACATGGTAGTCAACTTCCAAATGTTTGAATTTTTTGGAAAGGCTTTATTGCAGCTTATTTCTAATCTTATGCCATTGTGGTCTGAGAAAACGCTTGATATGATTTTAAACTTTTTGAATTTGTGGAGAGTTTTCTTGTGACTTGGTATATTGTCTATTTTTGAAAACGTTCTTTGTGTACTTGAGAACGTATATTCCATGTCTTTGAGGTGATATGCTCTGAAGATGTCAATTAGATCCATTTGATCTAGTGAGTTATTTAGAATCGCTGTTTCTTCGCTAATTTTTTGTCTATAACATTTGCCCAGTGATTTCAGCGGTGTATTAAAATCTACTATGATTTTATTATTGTCAATCTCTCCCTTGATATCTTCCCTGTCTTGTTCCTATTTTTAGGGGAAATGGTTTTAGTTTCTGCCCTTTGAGTATGATGTTGGCTGTGAATTTGTCATATATGGCTTTTATTATGTTGAGGTATGATTCTTCTATTCCCATCTTGCTGACAATTTTTATGAAGAAAAGGTGTTTTTTTTATGTATTTAGGGGGTCCTGTATTAGGTGCATATATGTTTCCTGAGTTATATTTTCTTGATGAATTTCTTTTTTTTTAGTATGTAGTGGCCTTCCTTATCTCTTGTTATAGCCTTTACTTTGAGGTTTATTTTATCAGATATAAGTATTGCCACCCCAGCTTTTTTCTCATTTTTATTTTCCTGAAAAATGTTTTTGCATCCCTTCACTCTCAGTCTGTGTGAATCCTTTGCTCTGAGGTGAGTCTCTAGTAGACAGTAAATATATGTGTCATGTTTTCTTAACCATTTAGCTACCCTATGTCTTTTGATTGGTGCATTTAACCCATTTATGTTTAATGTTATTATTGACAAATTCATGTTTGTTGTCATATTTTTCTTCAGTGTTTGCGTTTTTTCTTGCCTTTCTCTTTCTCTTTTTTCAGCAGTCCCTTCAGCATTTCTTGCATTGTTGTCTTAGTAGTGATAAACTCTCTTAACCTTTTTTTGTCTGTGAAGCTCCTGATTACACCTTCAATTTTGAATGATAGCCTTGCTGGGTATAGTATTCTTAGTTTCAGATCCTTGCTTTGCATCACTTTATATATTTCATTCCATTCCCTTCTGGCCTGGTGTGTTTCTGTTGAGAAATCAGTTGATATTCTAATAGAAGATCCTTTTTAGGTAGCTTTCTGTCTCTCTCTGGCAGCCTTTAAGATTCTTACTTTGTCATTAGTGTTTTCTAATATAATTATGATGTGTCCTGATGTTGGTCTTTTGGGGTTCAGCTTGTTTGGGACTCTGTGTACTTCTTGGACTTTCATAGTTTTTTTCTTGCTAATATCAGGGAAGTTTTCTGTCATTATTTCTTCAAATAGGTTTTTTATTTCTTGCTTCTCTTCCTCTCCTTCTGGTATCCCCATTAAGTATCCCCAAATGTTATTTCATTTTGTGTTGTCCCAAAGTTCCTTTAGGCTCTCTCTCTTCTTGTTTTTTAAGTCTTTTTTCCAGTTGCTGTTATGCTTATTTCTTTTTTCCTATCTCGTCTTGTAATTCGCTGATGCGGTCCTCAGCCTTTTCTAGTCTACTGTTTAGGCCTTCCGTTGTGTTCTTTATTGCAGCGATGTCATTCTTCATCTCCTCTTGGTATAGTTTCATGTTGGTGACATTCTCATTGAGTTGTGTGTATTTCTCATTGAATTGTGTGTATTTGTCATTGAGTTGTGTGTATTTGTCTTCCATCCATTTAAACACCCTTAAAACCATTACTCTGAATTCTTTCTCTGATAGGCTGCTGGGCTTCAATTTAATCTAACTCCCTTTCTGGTGATTCTTCTTTTTATTTTCTCTTTGGGGATTGCTTTTTTGTCTTCCCATGTTTTTCTATAATGTTTTAATTGTAGGTCCAAATGCTTTGCTACGCAAGTTTTTTTGCAGGATGGTTCTCTTGGTGTATTCTCTCAGTTCTTCCTTCCTTATTAATCTATTGTAGTTTCCTACTTGAGCTATTTGGGTTCTCTTGATGTAGATCTTGAGCAGCACAACTGTGGTGTCTAGAAGTCAGCACCCGTGGAGGAGAGTGACCCTATTTTTGCTGTTTTGCACCCTTAATTGAGATCACTCATGCCAAACAGAGACACACAATGGCACCAAGGACCCGTCTGTCAGGGTGATGTGTTTCAGGGAGCCTACACCCTGGAGAAGTGATACCATGGTGCCCATAGTTACAAAATTACACCCCTGGGGACTCCCAGTTTCTCCCAGGCATTCCCTAGGGAGTGGACCGCCATAATCATGTTCCTGAGAGTGGACTGTAAACACACTGATGTGGGCGAGCTGTAAAATCACTGACTAGGGCTTGCTGTAAAAGTGCAGACCTGGGAGGGCCATAAACACACAGCCGACTAGGGCGTTCTGTATACCAGAGATAGGTGCATGCTGCAAACACGGCCACGAGGGTTTCCAGCAAACGTGGTGACCAGGGAACTCCACAAACTAGAGAGTAGGGCACACTTCAGATGGGGCGACCAGGGTGTGATGCAAACACAGGTACTAGGGTGCTCCGCAAACCAGCACTGAGGGCGCTGCAGACTAGGCAACCATGGTGTGCGCAAACAAAGTGATTAGGGCAGTGGTTCTCAACCTTCCTAATGCCACATCCCTTTAATGCAGTTCCTCATGTACTTTAGCAACGAAAATAATTTTATGGTTAGGGGTCACCACAACATGAGGAACTGCATTAAAGGGACGTGGCATTAGGAAGGTTGGGAACCACTGGATTAGGGCATTCTGCAAGCTGGGACCAGTGTTTGCTGCAGCCACACAGATGTCGCTGGGTAGGTGGAGGTTGCATTCACTGATTTGGAGGTGGAGGTCCCAGGGTCTGCAAGTCTGCAGTTGTGGCAGCAGGACTCTGGCTAGAGTGTCAATTGGGTCACAGGACAGCTCTAAGGCCTGTCTGGCTAGTGGCATTGATGAGTTCCCAAAGGAAGGCTGTTTTCCCCTTCAAGATGGTGTAGGCTCCGCTTCCAAGTCCCGCAGTCCAGGGAGTGCCAGCCACGGTGGTAGTCTCTCTTTGTCCAAGAGAGCCTGGACTGCCAACTCCCACTGATCCTGTGAGATTCAACTGTCCCTCACTCAATCATCCACCCACCACGCACACCCACACACTCTCCTTTGTCCCCTCACTCACTTCCTCTCCCTCACCTCCATCCTGCCAGTCACCATCTTCCTATGTTTATTTTCTTGTGTCATTTTAATCCTTCTTTGCTATGTATTCCCCAAGCAAATTTTAGAATTATTTTGCATGAAGAGCACACATATAGTGTGTCACCAGTATGCTTTGTTTTGCCATGGTAAAAATGTGTGCAATAAATATCATTTCTGGAAAAAAATAAAGATTTCAAATATAGTAGATTTTACAGCTCCAATCACTGACCTTAAGAACCAGTAGCATTATGTGAAAATATTGAGGAAAATCTGTGCTTTCAGAACTTCTCAGAAATAAAGACAAATTATAATTACTGAATTATGAAACAACTCATATAGAAGTCCACTTTCTATGGGTTATTAATAAAAAGTAATTATAAATTTTCTCAGTGACTTTTAGAAGAAATTAAAACATTGAAATATTTATTTAGTAGTCTCAGTTTTTATTATCTCATTAGAGGCCTAGGGCCCAAAATTCATGCACTGTAGGGGGTGGTGTCCCTCAGCCCAAGCCTGCACTCTCTCCAATCTGGGACTCCACAGGGATTGGGCCTAAACCGGCAGTCAGACATCCCTCTTACAATCCAGGACTGCTGGCTCCTAATGGCTCACCTGCCTGCCTGCCTGATTGCCCCTAATTGCTTCTAATTGCCAGTCTGATCACCCCCTAACCACTCCCCTGCCAGCCTGATTGCCCCCAACTGCCTTCCCCTGCTGGTCTGATTGCCCCCAATTGCCCTCCTCTGCTGGTCTGGTAGCCCCAAACTGCCCTCCCCTGCTGGTTCAATCACCCCAAATGCCCTCCCCTGCCAACTCATTAGCCCCCAACTGCCCTCTCCTGCCAGCTGGTTGCTCTCAACTGCCCACCCCTGCAGGTCTGGTTGTCCCTAACTGCCCTCCCTTGCTGGCCTGATCACTCACAACTGCCTTCCCCTGTCGGCTATCTTGTAGTGACCATCTTGTGACTACATGGGGGCAGCCATCTTGTGCAAGGGTATGACAGTCAATTTGCACATTACCTTTTTATTATATAGAATGCCTGTCCACTACTACAAAAGGAAAATAAAAGCAATCTTTTATGTGTTTGTGCCAACTTACTTTCTTTGTACCTCCTATGATCACGATTTATTGAAAACCTTACCTCATTGCCTGTCCCATTGGACAATGCCCCCTGCTTCATCAAGACAAATTACCCCACATTACTCCTCATCATATCATCTCCCAAACACAACTTTTTTTTTCTTTTCCTCTGTTTTGTTCCTTTCCACTCTGTATTCAAATTTGATTAAGGATTTTTATCCTAAAACAAAACAAACAATAACAACAAAGTCAATCTTGAACTCTTTTATTTCTGTCAAACTTCTCCTTATCATAACCGCCTTCACAATGCTACTGACATCATTGATCTGGAATCCAAATGAAATGCTCTCTCTCTCTCTCTCTCTCTCTCTCTCTCTCTCTTTTAGTTCTCTTCTAATGTATCCTCTCACTGACATTTTGCCATGTTGACTTTGTTCTTTTATAAAAGCTTTCTTTTCTTGACTTCCATTAGATTGTGGTTGTCCTCATACCTTTGTAAAAGGTTCCTTGTCTCATCCATTTATCCTTCTCTTACTTTTTCCTAAAGACTGCATTTCCCCCAAGAGTCTATCCTCAGACTTTTTCTCTCCTAATTCAGTATTTCAAGGACTTCTCACCCATGTCTATGATAGGAAATATCACCCAAATGCCAATGACTTTTAAATCTCTAACTTCTACATTTCTCTGTGAAACTCAAGACTGGCCCTATATCTACCAATACCAACAAGATTGACATTTCTGCCTGTTTTGCAAGCACTTCAAAGTAAACCTCAAAGCAAACATATTATCTTCTGTTAACAAATCACCTCTCTTTCATTTCTTGATTATAGACCAAATGTTTGTAGCCTCTTAAAATTCATATCTTGGAATCCTAACCTCAGGGTGATGATATTAGGAGGTATAGACATCAGGAGATGATTAAATCATAAAGGCAGAGCCTTTATGAACAGTATTAGTGTCCTTTTAAAAGAGACCCCAGAAAAAGCTTCCCTCTTCTTTCCATCATGCAAGGTTTTAGCTAGAAGGCAAAGTCTACAAACCAGGAACTGGGTCCTCACCAGTCACTAAATCTATAAGTGCCTCCAAAGATATGAGAAATAAATTTATGCTTCTTATTAGCTACTCTGTCTCTAGTGTTTTGTTATAGTAGCCCAAGCAGACTGAGACAACTCTATATTTTAATATGATCTCTATACACACAGTATTAAAAATTAGAAACCTCAAAACCATCTGTATTTTCTACCTTGCAGCACAACACATTCATTGGTATATAGTTATTAGCTTTCTCTGAAACCCCTGCAGAAGAGGGACCACATTTTATTTTTATTTTCCCTCCAGGTTAATTCATGAATCATAGTAAGCTCTTATTAAATGCTTTTTGGCTGAATTGTGGAAATTCTAAATATTCAAAAATCTCTACCTAAAATAATGAGAACAGAGTCTCCAAGGACTAGATAAGATTTTAAAATGATGCATCCAGACCTAACTGACTTAGAACGCAAAACAAAACACTTTTTTTTTCTTAACATTTTAAAGCTATTTTAAGTACCAGAATGAAGATAATTACCTAAGTCCTCAGGAGTAAAAACAACAACAACAACAACAACAAAACAAACAAGAACAACAACAAAAAACAAGCTCAGGAGAATTAGACCTGACTTTTAATTCCGTTTTCATAAGCACCTGCAAAAGTGTGTGTGTGTGTGTGTGTGTGTGTGTGTGTGTGTGTGTGTTATAGAAGACATAAAGAAGTGTGGTATGAAGAGAAATGAAGTAAAGGGTGAAACTGGTGAGGGATAATTAATTCTACCAAGAAAATTAAATCACAACTTATTTTAGTCGATGTTTTAGGCTCTTTTCACATAACCAATGATATTTGTCAATAGCAAAATCAATTTTTCTGAGTTGTGTTTTCTTTATTTGTTCACTCTGAATATCCACATGTGTTATAGTTATTATACTACCCTCAAATATACTAAAAATAAAAATAAAATAAGTCAATGTTACTCTACATATTTTTTTTCTGTTCATCCTGCTTGTTTTTTTGATATAAGATGCTCTATTCCACTTGCCTCAATACTACACTACTATTCCTTAGAATTACTTCCAAAACCAAAATATCTGAATAAAGGCCCATGGCACACAGGTTTTGGTTTTGAGGGAAGTGTAAGTTAAGGCAGGTCTCAATCATAGCAACAAACATTTGAAGAGAGTAAAACAGTATGCTGAAGCTAAACTGTCAAGCTACATGGTCCTGCTTCTCAAATTCACAGACCCAAAGTTTCTAAAGAAAGGAATTCCTTAAAAAGGAAGATAGATGTGCATAAATAGGTAGGTAGGTAGATAAATAGGTGAAAGATAGATATACACATGCATCACACACTGAGTCTAGAGCCCTGCTATAATGTTCAGGCTTGAGAAATATTTTTTCAGAAACATAAGGAATTCATTAAATACATTTAATAAGTGCCTATTTTATGTAATGCATTATGTTAATGTTGGCAACATAATGCTGAGCAAGAAAACAGGGTGCACATTTTCATGCATTTTATAAGTAGAAGGCCAAATTACTATACCTAAATTCCAATAACTTTTGCCCTTGTTTTTCTGCAAGTGATGATGAAAAACTTCAAGGTAAATAAAACTGGTTAAGAGTGGCTATACATCAGTAAGAAACTGCTCACAGGACAAGATCAATTCTGTTCAGAGATGAAAACACAATACCTCAAGTGAAACACAGAATGGGTATTGATAAGCACCATAATGTTTCAAAAGTAAACAATAAAAGGGAAAAAGAGGAAAGTGACATTTAAGTAACTGGTAATGCCAGGTTAAGATGGCAAGATACAATGACTAATAATTTGTACCTAATTTCCCCATTCAAATTCTTACATAGATACAGAAAAAATAAATACTAAGCAAAATTACAATACTGCCATCATACTTACAGAAAGATTTCTACTTATAGCAGTATCAATGAACGTGGACTAAGAAACAACATTGTTTACCTCCACATATCCTTATGTCTGTCTCAGAACAACATGGTTAGTTTGGAAATGGCAGTGGGGGCGGGATTTTAGCCTGCTTCATAAGAAGCAAGCCCCAAGGACATCAGCCATAGAAAGCTATATCAGTCAGAAAACCTGGCTGCTACTTCCTTATTGAAGAGGAGCTACTTCTGAAGATATAGGAGCATGTCTCTTCCTTAGTCCTAACATCAGTGCCTCTCTCTTAAGTCCAGGCAGAGACACCATCTCCTTTAGTCTACTGTTGACCTATAGATGGCATGCCCTTATAAAAATGTTGTTTCTATAAATCACTCTTCCCCTACTTTTCCCTCAGAGAAAGAAGGTTATCAGAAATTATAGTTTTCAAAAAATTGGCCATAGAAGGAAAGACGTTACTGGGGAAAGTTGCTAGAAGCAAAATAGTTAGGAAGAACAAGAAATATCATTATATAGGAAGAGCAGAATGACACTTGTCAGAAAGACACCTGCCATTGCGTGCCAATGGCAGAATAGAGATGGGTTTCATTTGCACTTGGTTTTGAAGTGCCAACCATCAGAAAATGATAGGCAGAATCCAGGATATTGACAGCAGGCATCAAATGTTACTTGAATTAAAGAAAATGTGTTTCTATATTGCCTTGCTAAACAACTAATCCTCTTATATAACATGTTTTAATTTCAAACAATTTTTATTTCCTAGAGGAAAAATATGTTTTCTATATGTTTGAAAGGTAGGCTATAATATTAGTGGGAAATCATTTTTATGATCAAGGGATAAAACAATACAAATGATGTGTTGCATAAGGCAACTGCCTAGAGCAGTGGTTCTCAACCTTCCTACTGCCACGACCTTTTAACACAGTTCCTCATGTTGTGGTGACCCCCAACCATAAAATTATTTTCGTTGCTACTTTATAACTGTCATTGTGCTACTGTTAATGAATAGTAATGTAAATATCTGATATGCAGGATGTCTTAGGCGACCCCAGTGAAAAGGTTGTTCGACCCCCAAAGGGGTCTCGACCCACAGGTTGAGAACTGCTGGCCTAGAGGCAGTTTGTGTGGGCCACAAGCTCATAGTAAACCAGTTTGAGATCAAAGGTGTCAAGGTGATGGAGAATAAAACCCACTTGGTGCAGTCACCCTGAGAGGGCAAACAGCCAGAGGCACCTAATGTTGATCTTTCCTCAAATTTCCAAATTCATATTTGCCACACATCAAAAGCTGAAGCTGTTTTTCGCACACATTAGTTCTACAGGAAAATCTGAAACTGTTCCCCCGCCTCCCACCTCCCCCCGCCGCTTTGTCTCTGGTGCTTAGATTGACTCACAGAAAAGAGAAGCCAGAGAAGCCATTTCATCATTGCAACAACCTCTTTCCTGGTGAAATTCAGAAGTCAGAGCTTAGTTTTGTAAATAGTGGCAAACAAAATTCTCAAATTTCAACACTTCAATATCTAAAAGATTTGAATCTCAAATGTATTTAGAGTTTGCTTTATAGCATTTACATACAAAATTGTCTTATTTTTGTTCTTTCTTATTGCCTGTTTTTCTCAAGATTATTCACTTATTAACAATACTTCAAATGTTACATTACATTCTCAAAGTGTTTTCTTAAATACTACATATGATCTTAGATGAGGATGGATAACTGTTTTCTCTAGGAAACACACTCGGAAATGTTATATGCATTGTAAAAGGTCTCATGAGTCATAAATAACAGTTACAGTAAGCACCCTGGCTTCTGACTCATAGTTCAATATTATTTTAAAATGCCTAAAATCTATTTTTTATTTAACAGCTATAGAGCATCTATGTAGAGAGAGAACTATGTGCCCTATTAAAGTGACACCATCAGTAAGATTACATGGATGCTGATAGATACAATATAAATTTAGGAAGTTATTTCCTAAAGAAAAGTTTCCAAAGGCTACTTTCATTGAAATTAATTTCATTCTAGCTCTTAGATTTTGAACTTTATAAGTTCATTCTTATTTGACTGTCTTGATAGTTTACTGACTATAAGGAGTAGCCTAGAAGACCCTTAAAATGGTGTTGAAGAAACTAATAACAGCTCTTTTTTAAAAAATATATATTTTATTGATATTTTACAGAGAGGAAGAGAGAGAGATAGAAAGTCAGAAACATCGATGAGAGAGAGATATCAATCAGCCGCCTCCTGCACGCCCTACAGTGGAGATGTGCCCGCAAGCAAGGTACATGCCCCCAACTGAAATCGAACCTGGGACCTTTCAGTCTGCAAGCCGATGCTCGATCCACTGAGCCAAACCAGTCTCGGGACAGCTCTTTTAAAAATATATATTTTATTGATTTTTTACAGAGAGGAAGGGAGAGGGATAGAAAGTTAGAAACATCGATGAGAGAGAGACATCGATCAGCCGCCTCCTCCACACCCCTAATGGGGATGTGCCTGCAACCAGGATACATGTCCTTGACCAGAATCAAACCTGGGACCTTTCAGTCCGCAGGCCGACACTCTTATTCACTGAGCCAAACCGGTTTCGGCAATAACAGCTCTTTTTTAAAATGCCAAATAACAACATTATCAAGCAAGTACTATATGTCAGACATTATAGTAAAGGTCCTATTGATGCCATTGTAATACCCTGGTTATTATTTAACAGGAAAGGAAAGGGAAGACTAGATATAGACATGCATTTATACAGCTTTGTCAAAAGCTTTATTTAACATTCTCCAAGTCTGTTCCCCATGGATTGGCAGGGAAGGGACTGGACAAATGCAGTTTAGATGCATGCCCAGGAAGTTCTAAGTGACATGGGAAGGTGCTTACCTGTCTTCTTGTCGATCACACCTGGAATCCAGTCAGTGACCAGCATAGACATGGCCACTGCAAGATCCAAAACCTGCATATTTAAACTTCTAAACAAAGTAAGTTCCTTCTCTTTTTTCTCCCTCTGGTGCACCACGTTCATGGTTCCCCTGTCACAAGGATATGCTCCCCTGTGCCCATGTGGCACAGGGCCATGTTGGACTCCACACAATAGACTAATGAAGTTAATTAGCTTGGATGCCGAACCATACCCGGCTGCAACATGGAATAAAAGCTATGGACACTGGTCCTACTTCGGGCTCTGCTGAACTTCCAGCTGCCTCACTTTCAAGACTGGCTTGGAGAAAATTAGATATTTCAACCTGAGAAATGTAACCTCATGCAAATAAAACTTTTTTTCACATCCCATCTTCCCATGGGGAGTTCTAAAAATGTTTTTTTTTTCCAGAAGTACCCCAAGAACCTCATTCCTACTCATGTTTGAGAAATCTGGCCCGTTAATTCCTCCTGCAGCTCAAGTATATTAACCAAGTTAATATATAAAACAAATAATAGCTCTAACTGATTTGGCTCAGTGGATAGAGCATCAGCCTGTGGACTGAAGAGTCCCAGGTTCAATTTCGATCAAGGCCTGTGCCTTGGTTGTGGGCACATTCCCAGTAGGAGGTGTACAGAAGTTGGCTGATCAAAGTTTCTCTCCCATCCATGTTTCTGACTCTCTATCCCTCTCCCTTACTCTCTGTAAAAAATCAATAAAATGTGTTAAAAAATAATAAATATAGGTTGTATTTCTATATCACATTCTACAAATGAGGAAACTGAGGCCAAAAAATTAGAAAACCTTCCCAAGTTCATACAGTTTCTAAGTAGAAAGTAGAATTTGAACCCAAGCAGTCTTTCAACACTCAACCACTAAATTCCATATGCTATGTGCCAAGTGTTTGATGAACATTCATAATCTCATTTAATATTCCCAACAACCTTACAAGTTATATATTTATATTCCACTTTTATAGATAAAAATCAGGCTCAGAGACACTCAAGGGTATTATTTGTTTCAAGGCCATATAGGTAATAGCAAAAGAGAAATTTGAACTTACCTATGCCTGTCTTTGCCACACACTTGTATTTACACTTAAGCAAATCTTTACCCAATACACACACACACACACACACACACACACACACACACACACACATATATATATATATGTATGTATGTATGTATGTAAATAGTTTATTCTTTTCTGCATGAAAAATATTCATTAAGGAGAGGAGGTTAAGATGATGGCCAGCAGAACAGAAGTGAGGGACAGAGTGTGAGTGAGGAAGCAAAAGGGGGTGTGTGAATGTGGTATGTATGTGTGTGTGTGTGCATGTGTGTGTGTGTATGTGTTTGAGACAGATCCTGCAGAAGTCTCAGGGGCTGGCAGACTGGGCTCCCCTATACAGAAGCCCCTGCTACCACTGTAAGGATTCCCAGGGTGGATGGCTCTGGAAAAGAAACCACGCCATCTTGAAGAGCAGAGGTGCTGTGACTAGGAGCCCAGCCACATCGCTACTTACACTGGCCTCAGACACCGTCCTGGACCCTGCAGCCATGCCAGCCTAAGACCTGCAACCTCATATGAAGATCCACAGACTCTGAGACCCCAGCTTCCCTAGTCACAGGCTCCTGTGAGCCCTGGATTGTGTGCTTCTTCCACCAAACACTCCATTTCATCCACAGGCATCACACAACTTGGGGACTGAACTCCATGGTGAGTCTAGGAGTGCACATACCTCCTGCAAAACCCACTGCCTCAGCTTCTGTCCCCATGTGCCTTGGTGCATGGCCACCTCAGTGAGTTTCAGGGTGCATAACTCCTACCAAGCATGCTGCTTCAGCTGCAGACCCCATGAAACTGACTCTTAAGTGCCTGGAACCCTTGGTGAGACTTGGAGTGTTTGCACATACAGCCAAGTATGCCACGGACTCCACCCCCCCCGCATGGACAAAGCTGTCACCTGGCACGTGCCCTAACCCTGGCCTAAGTCAGAGCTGCTGGTAAGATCTGGTGTGCCCAGACACAGGCCACTGAACTACATGGCATGTGCACTGCCAGAGGCACCTATGATGCCATACTACCTTGGATTCTAGGGCCACACAGTGAATTGAATGGCTGAGAGCTCTGGGCCTTAACAGGAATTCACACAAAAGGAACTGTCCACACACCCACACTGACCCCAAGAATCTCAAGTGCATAACTAAGGGAACAGAACCAGGGAAAGAGGGGGTACAACTCAGAGCAGAGACAACGAAGATATGAAACTCAAGCCTCTGGACTAGCGAATCCAAGATAATTGAGCCATTAGGGACTTCAATAACACAGATCCCAAAAAGGGAGCCCAGGGTCAGAAAGAGACAGAAAAAAATGGGGAGAGAAAGGAACAACCCCCAAAGGAAAGAAAAGGAGGAATCCCCAGAAAAAACTAAATGAAATAGAAGCATGCACTATGTCAGAATAAGAATTCAGAGTAAGGGTTGAAGAGTTCATAAACCAGCTGAATGAGAAAATCAACAACTTCTCTAAGAATCAAGATGAAATGAAGAATGATATAGCTACAGTAAAACACACACACACACACACACACACACACACACACACACAATGAAAGATTTCAACAGTAGACAAGAAGAAGCAGAGGACCGATTAGCCAGTTAGAAGACAGGGCAGAAAACACAACCAATCTAAACATCAATAGGAGAAAAAAAAATTAAAGTAGGAGGAGAGCCTAAGGGAGCCTTGGAACAACATGACATGAAGTAACATCCATAAATATGGGTTCCAGAAGGACAAGAAGAGGAGTGAGAATTAGAAAACCTATTTGAAGAATTAATGACAGAAAACTTCCTGATTTGGGGAAGAAAAAGCTACACAAGCACAGAGAGTCCCAATTAAGATGAACCCAAAAAGACCCACACCAAGACATGTCATAGATGCAATGACAAACTTGACTGAAAAAGAGAGAATCTTAAGGGCTGCAAGAGAGAGACAGAGAGTTACCTACAAGGGATTTTCCATCAGATTGTCAAATGATTTCTAAACAGAAACACATCAGTACAGAAGGGAAGGGGATGAAGTATACAGAGTGATGCAAAGCAAGGGACTGAATCCAAGAATATTCTATCCAACAAGGATATTATTTAAAATTTAAGGAGAAATCAGAAGCTTCACAGACAAAAAAAAAAAAAAGTAAGGGAGTTTATCACTACCAAGTGAGCAATGGAAGATATGCTAAAGGAACTACTGTAAAAAAAAATAAGTACAATGGGGGATGGGGTGGGACATATGTAATACAGTGGTACCTCAAGATACAAGTTTAATTCGTTCCATAACCTTGCTCGTATATCAGGTTGCTTGTGTCTCAAAACAAATTTCCCCATTGAAATCAATTGAAATGCTGTTAATCCGTTCCAGCCCCCAAAATGCCACCCCAGTTGTTCTTGTTACTTGTTTTTGAATAAGAAAAACGTATTTATAAATGACAAATATTGTATAAAAACATAATAAAAGAGAATGTAAAGGAATGAACTGGTTTTATAAAGTGTATTTACCTACTCATTACACACTTAATGCTACACTTTATCCCTAAACTGAATGTAACTTAACTAAACTTCACTGAACTTAATTGCTACTGGTCTTTGCATTTTTGGCCGATTTCAAAAAAAAAGTATCCAACGAGGTTTGCCTCTTCCTCCCTTTCAGAATGTTTCTGAAATGGGTGAGGCAACTTTCATTGAACAGCTCCGATGTACGACCAGTAGCAACTTTTTGGGGGTGTTTCTTTTCCATGTAGTGTGACACCCTCTCCCACATTCCTAAGATCTCCTTTATCTCACTTGTAGAGATCTCCCCCACCTCTGGCTCCTCCTCGAAACCAATTTCTTGTTGAACCTCCGCATGTTGCTGAGATTGCAACTCTTGTAACTCCTCCGTGGTGAGTTCCAGATAGTGCTCTTCAACAAGTTCATTCACGTCTCTCTCATCCACCTCCAGGTCCATGGATTTTCCCAGAGACACTACTTCCTCCTCCACTGGCAACTCGGGTTCCAATCCTTTGAAGGTTCTTTCGGCTATGGCCTCAGGCCAGAGCTTCTTCCATGCAGAGGTCAAAGTCATCGTTGTAACACCCAGCCAGGCCTGATCAATAATTCTGAGGCATATCACGATGTTAAAGTGGTTCTTCCAGAACTCTAGAAGGATGAAGTGTGTGTTCTCTGTCACCTCAAAGCAGCGCCGGAACAGGTGCTTGATGTACAGCTTTTTAAAATTAGAAATCACCTCCTGATTCATGGGCTGCAGGATAGGAGTGGTGTTGGGAGGTAGGTAGACAACCTTTATAAACTTGCACTCTTCAAGGAGTCCATCTCCGAGGTTCGGTGGGTGAGCAGGAGCAGTGTTAGGTTGTTTTCCTGTAGATATTTCTTAACAGAAGGGCCGAAAACCAGGTTTACCCACTCCACAAAGAACTGCCTGGTGACCCATGCCTTCGGGTTTGCCCTCCACATAACTTGCAGTTTATCTTTTAAAATCTTATGTGACTTAAAGACTGTGGGGTTTTCCAAATGGTATACCAGCAGAGGCTTGATCTTGCAGTCGCCACTCGCATTGACGCACAGTGTGATAATTAGCCTATCCTTCATAGGTTTGTGGCCTGGCATCACCTTCTCCTCTGCCATTATATAAGTCCTATTCAGCATCTTCTTCCAGAAAAGCCCTGTCTCGTCACAGTTGAAGACTTGCTGGGGGATATATCTTTTGGCTTCTATTAGTTCAGAAAAAGTTTTGAAGTAATCCTCAGCTGCCTTCACATCTGAACTTGCTGCCTCACCATGTCTGACGATGGAGTGAATGCCGGACCTTTTCCTGAAGTTATCAAACCAACCTCTACTGGCTTCAAATGAGTCTTTCAGTGCTTCATCCGTGGAAGTGCTCGGGGTCTGCTCCAGCAAATCACCGTAAATTGCTCGCACCTTCTCGCATATGATGCCCTGTGTTAATGTATCTCCTTTAAGCTGCTTCTCCGTCACCCACACCATCAGTAGATTCTCCATCTTTTCATGGAGAGAGCTACGGAGCTTAGAAATTATTGTAACACCCTTAGCTGGCGTTAGACCCTTTATCAACTCCTTCTGTTTAAGCACAGTGCATATCGTTGAAGTACTATGCCCGTACTGCCTCGCCAAGTCAGCCACTCGCACACCTTGCTCATATTTTTCTATGATTTCACTCTTTAATTCAATAGACATTATCCTCTTCTGAGGACTGACCTTTCCACTCGCTTTCTTCGGACCCATGATTATAAAAAGAAATGTGATAAAGTATGTAAATGCACAAAAGATGCTTAGACAACAAGGTAAACAAGCACACTGACTGAGGCATGGGAAACTATGAGACACTCGAGTCGGGGTAAACTGGTGGGTCATGTGCAGCCGGCCTAACCGCGCGATTACTCATTCTCAAATGTTGCTCGTATTTCAAAGCAAAAAAAATTGCTCGCTCGATGGCTCATATCTCAAAAATCTCGTATGTTAGGGCACTCGTATCTCGAGGTACCACTGTACCTTAAACAATAAAGAATTTTTTTTAAAAAGGGAATAAATAGAAAGGGAAGAAAGAACACAGGCATAAAAAATAAAAATGGCTACTAATACCTATCAATAATAACCTTAAGAGTAAATGGATTAAATGCTCCAAGCAAAAGGCATATAGTGAGTGAATGGATAAGAAAACATGACCCATATACATGCTGTCTACAAGAGACCCACCTCAGAACAAGGGACTCACACAGATTGAACATGAAGAGATGAAAAAATATTCTCCAGGCAAATGGAAATAAAAAAAGCTCATAGAAATACTTATATCTGATAAAATAGACCTCAAAGAGAAGGCCATCACAAGAGTTAAGGAAGGCCACTTCATAATACTAAAGGGATCAATAGAACAAAAGGATATAACTCTGGTAAACATATATTCACCCAATAGAGGAGCACCCAAATACATAAAAAAACACCTTTTGAAAGATATGAAGGGAGAGATTGACACCAATACAATGATAGCAGGGGACTTTAATACCCCAATAACATCACTGGATAAATCCTCTAGACAAAAAAAAAAAAAAATCAACAAATAAACAGCAATCCTAAATGACTCACTTGATCAGATGGACTTACTTGACATCTTCAGAAAGTCTAACTCCAAAGCTATGTAATGTACATTCTTCTCAAATACACATGGGAAATTCTCAAAAATAGACCACATATTGGGACACAGGCAAAGTCTTACCAAATTCAAGAAGATTGAAACCATATTAAGCATCATTTCAGATCACAATAGCATAATATTGGAAATCAACTACAATAAAAAAAATTCAAACATTTGGAGGCTACATAATATGTTATTAAGCAATGATTAGGTCACCAAATAGATCAAAGAAGAAATTTTAAAAATCCTGGAAACAAATGACAATAAAAACACAATAATATAGAATATATGAGACACAGTGAAAGCAATCCTGAGAGGGAAGTTCATAGCATTACAGACCTATCTAAAAACAAACAAACACACAAAAAACTATTAAGCAATAAGAAAAGACCAGAATGAGCAGAAGGATTGGAATAATGGAGATCAGAATGGAAACAAATGATATAGAGACAAAAACAATACAAAAGAAAAAAATAAGGGCTGTTTTTTTGAAAGGATGTGAAAGATTGATGAACTTCTAGCCAGGCTCACCAAGAAGCAAAGAGAGAGAATCTAAATAAACAAAATCAGAAATGAAAGAGTTGAAATAACAACTGATCCCACAGAAATACAAAGGATTTCAAAAAAATACTATGAACAACTTTATTTCAACAAACTGGACAAACCAGAAGAAAGTAACATATTCCTAGAAAAATATGATATTCCAAAACTCAATCTGGAAGAATTTAAAAATCTCAATGGCTACTGATGAAATTGAAGCAGTAATCAACAAACGTCCAGCAAACAAAAACACTGAGCTGGAAAGCTTCACAGGGGAGTTTTACCAAAAATTCAAAGAAGAACTGAAATCTATTCTTCTTAGCCTATTCCAAAAAAATTTCTAGAGCAATGCACACTTCCAAAAATTTTCTATGAAGCCAGCATTAACCTAATCCCAAAACCAGATAAAAATACAGTGGTAGTGAGATAGGAGCCATCAAGCGAGCGATTTTTGCTTTGAAATATGAGCAACATTTGAGATAGGAGTAATTGAGTGGATTGACCAGCTGCACACGACCCACCAGTTTACCACGACTTGAGCATCTCATAGTTCCCCACGCATCAAGGTTATGGAACAAATTAAACTCGTATTTTGAGGTACCACTGTACTACAAAGAAAGAATTATAGTCCAATATTCCTGATAAACATAGACTATAAAATCCTCAACAAAATTCTAACAAATCTACTCCAGCATTGCATTAGAAAGATAATACACCATGACCAAGTTGGTTTTATTCCAGGTACTCAAGGCTGGTACAATGTCTGCAAATTAATAAATGAGATATGTCACATAAACAAATTTAGAGACAAAAATCATATAATAAGATCAATAGATGCAGAAAAAGCATTTGACAAAATCCAACACTCTTTTTTTTAAAAAAAATATATTTAATCGATTTTTTACAGAAAGGAAGAGAGAGGAATAGAGAACTAGAAAAATAGATGAGAGAGAGAGAGACATCGATCATCTACCTCCTGAACAACCCCTACTGGGGATGTGCTCTCAACCGAGGTACATCCCTTTGACCGGAATTGAATCTGGGACCTTTCAGTCCACAGGCCAACACTCTATCCACTGAGCCAAACTGGTCAGGGCTCCAACACTCTTGATAAAAACTCTCAGCAAGGTGGAAATAGAGGGGTCATATGTCAAAATAATAAAAGCCTTATATGATAAACCTAAAACCAATATCATACTCAATGAGCAAAAACTAAAACCATTTTCCCTAAGAATAGGAACAAGGATTTTCAACTTTCACCACTCCTTTTCTACATAGTACTGGGAGTACTAACAATAGCAATCAGACAAGAAGAAGAAGTAATGACATCCAAATATGAAAAGAAGAAGCAAAACTGGCCTTATTCACAGGTGATATGATACTTACATAGAAAACCAAAGAATCCAGAAACTAGAAACACTAATCAGAAAGGATATATGCACCCATATGTTCATATCAGCACAATTCACAATAGCTAAGATTTGTAAACAGCCTAAATGTCCATCAGCAGATGAGTGGATTAGAAAACAGTGGTACATCTACACAATAGAATACTATGCTACTGTAAAAAAAGAAATAACTCTTATCATTTGCAACAGCATGAAGGGATATGGAGAGCATTATTCTAATGAAATAAGCCAGTCAGAGAAAGATAAATATAACATTATCTCACTCATTTGTATATAATGAACAACATAACCTGATGAACAAAAATAGATCCAGAGACAGAAGAGCATTGAACAGACCATGCAAACACAGAGGTAAGGCAGCAGAGAGTGGGGTGTGTGTAAGAGATCAACCAAAGGACATGTGTGCATGCATATGAGCATAAGGAATGGACACAGACACTAGGGGGTGTGAGGGCATATGCTAGGTGGTGACAGGGGCTAAGGAGAGGTCAATGGGGGGAAAACACATATGTAATACTTTAAACAATAGATAATTAAAAAGAAAACAAAGAAAGAACACTTACCATTATTTTTTCAATTTAATAAATCTTTATTGTTCAGATTATTACAATTGTTCCTCTTTTTATCCATCATAGCTCCCCTCCACCCACTTCCCAACCCAACCTCTGCCTTCACCCCCCCATTGTCATCATCCATAGGTATATTATTTTTTTCCAGTCTCTCTCTGCATCCCCATCACCCCTTTCCCCCCAAGAATTGTCAGTCCACTCCATTTCCATGCCTCTGATTCTGTTATATTCACCAGTTATTCTGTTCATCAGATTTTTCATTCACTTGATTTTTAGATTCACTTGTTGATAGATATGTATTTGTTGTTCCTGATTTTTATCTTTACCTTTTTCTCCTTCTACCTCTTCTTAAAGAGTACCGTTCAGCATTTCATATAATACTGGTTTGGTGGTGATGAACTCCTTTAGCTTTCTCTTATCTGTGAAGCTCTTTACCTGCCCTTCAATTCTGAATGATAACTTTGCTGGGTAGAGTAATCTTGGTAGTAGTTTCTTGCTATTCATCACTTTGAATATTTCTTGCGACTCCCATCTGGCCTTCATAGTTTCTGTTGAGAAATCAGCTGACAATCCTATGGGTGCTCCTTTGTAGATAATTAACTGTTTTTCTCTTGCTGCTTTTAATATTCTCTTTTTGTCTTTTGCTCTTGGCATTTTAATGATGATGTGTCTTGCTGTGGAACTCTTTGGATTCCTTTTGTTTGGGGTTCTGTGCCCTTCCTGGACTTGTAAGTCTATTTCTTTCATCAGGTGGGAAAGTTTTCTGTCATTATTTCTTCAAATAGGTTTTCAATATCTTGTTCTCTCTCTTCTGGCACCCCATAATTCTGATGTGGGTATGCTTGAAGTTGTCCCAGAGGCTCCTTACAGTATCTTCCAATTTTTGGATTCCTTTTTCTTTTCCAGTTGAGTGTGTTCTGTTTCTTACATTTAAAATTTTTTACTTGATTCTTGTAATTCTCTAGTCTGCTGTTAGGTCTCTGTATAATATATTTAATTTCAGTCAGTGTATGTTTAGTTTCTATTTGGTCCTCTTTCATCTCCTCTTGGGACCCTCTAAATTTATCCATCTTTTCTAGGGAATTCTTGAAAAACCTTATAACCTTGGTTTTTAATTCTTTATCCAGTTGTTTTCCTCCGTTCCTTTCATTGTGATCTGTTACTTTGTCTCCACATTTTCACTGCTTCCCTGAGTTGATAGAGTAGCTTTGTGTGCTAGGTGTCCTATATGCCCAGTAGCTCCACCTCCCCAGTTACCTGAGGTGGACTCACTTGGTGCACCTCTTTGTGGACTGTGTGTACAGCCTTGTTGTAGTTACGTCTTGATTGTTGTTGGTATCACTGGGGGGAATTGACCTCTAAGCCAATTGGTTGTGAGGATCAGCTTTGTCTACACCAGGAGAACTTCTGTGCTGGAGTCAGCCTTATGACACAAGACTTGCAAAATTTCAAAAGCCTCTGTGTTTGGCTTGGATTGGTGCAGTCTCAGGGCTGAGCAGACAGCCTTGGCTTCCCATTAGTCCTATCCTACATGGCCTCTGGGTCTCAGTGTCTCTCAGTAATCTCTGCAGCGCTCTCTGTGTGCATTCACATGCACCTCCAGACCTCTGCCTTTTACATATTCCCTGAGTTTCCTTGAGCTCCAGGGACACATATGAGTTTGAGCCCCAGGGTCTTACCCAAAACTGGTGTTCAATGCAGTTGGAAGTGGAGTTCAGTGCAGTTGGGAGGTTCGGTCTTCCTCCCGCTAGAGAAAGCCTGCAGCACAATCAGCAGTCAGTTCTCTCTGCACACACTGGAGCACACTCCTCCAGATCTCTGCCTTTTGTGGCTCCCCTGAGTTTCCCTGACTTTCCATGCACTCCTCCCTTTTTTCAACAGTCCAAATTCTCCCCCCCCCCCGCCTCTATGAGTCTTGTTTGGAAATGGGATTCAGTGCAGTCAGAAGTGGAATTCAGTGCAGTTGGCAGTTTCTGTCTCCCTCCTGCTAGAGGAAGTGAGCCAGGCCCTTTGCCGCCCTTCCTCTCCACGTGCATGTCTTCATACCTCAGCTTTTTGCAGCTCCTCTGAATCTCTGTGAGCCTCTCTCTTTCCTTTTAGTTATAGAATTTCCACTCAGCCAGCTTTTGTGGTTCTGAATGATGATCTTTTTGTCTTTTAGGTGTAGTTTTGAAATTGTTGTGCGAGGCTGCAGTTTAGATGTTCACCTATGCCACCATCTTGTGTGTGTGTTTTTTTTTTCTTTACTCTTATCATTCTTTTTTTAATATATATTTTATTGATTTTTTACAGAGAAAAAGGGAGAGAGATAAAAAGGCAGAAACATCGATGAGAGAAAGACATCGATCAGCTGCCTCCTGCACACCCCACTATGGAGATGTGCCCGCAAGCAAGGTACATGCCCCCAACCGGAATCGAACCTGGGGCCTTTCAGTCCACAAGCCGACGCTCTATCCACCAAGCCAAACCGGTCTCGGCAACTCTTACCATTCTTAATGCATGGATGGACCTGGAGAGCATTATGCTAAGTGACATAAGCTAGTCAGAGAAAGATATGTATCACATGATCTCACTTACAGTATTTGTGGAATATCTATCTATACTAAGAAAAGGGTAATATGCTAACTAGACCGGAAGACCTTCCAGACATCCTTCTGGACAAATCCATGGTGGCAGGTCCAAGGCAGAGTCAGTTAAGGGCAATCAGGACAGGAGGGGCGGGAATTTGGGGGTAAGCAGGCTGGCAAGTGGGAGCTTTTGGGGGCAAGCAGGCTGGGAGGAGGGGAGTTGGGGGCAATCAGGCTATGGGGGGGGAGTTGGTGGTGATCAGCCCAGCAGGGTGGGAGTAGTTAGGGGCAATCGAACTGGAACGGGGTGAAGTTAGTGGTGATCAGGCAGGCAGTCAGGTGAGTGGTTAGGAGCCATTGGTCCCTGTGGGATTGGGCTTAAGCCAGCAGTCGGACATCCCTCAAGGTGTCCCAGATTGGAGAGGGTGCAGGCCGGGCTGATAGACAATGCTGCTATGTATGGATTTCTTTCACCAGGCCACCAGTATATATATATAATCCCATCAACCAAATGCAGAGTGAGCAGAATGACTGGAATGACCAATAGCTACGATGGGCACAACAGCGGCCACATTGCCTGATTGGGGCCCAGATAGGCCCCCAATAACTTCCTTTCACCCCTCCTGCCTGGCAAGCCCTGCCCCTGATCACCTCCTCCACCACAATTGTGGGTGGGTCCAGCTGGCCAACCCCTCTGGCCCCCTCCCCTGGACTGCCCACAGTCCCTCCAACCCTGGAAGCCCCAATTAGCCCCCATTAGGGCAGGCCAGCCAAACATCCCCTGTGCATGAATTTGTGCTCTGAGCCTCTAGTTATGAATAACAAACTGATGAATAAAAAATTGATCCAGAGACAGAGAAACATGGAACAGACCATCAAACCTCAGAGAGAAGGCAGGAGAGGGTTGGCGGGTGGTCTGGGGTAAGAGATTAACCAAAGGACTTGTATTTATGCATATAAGCATAGTCAATAGACATAGACTCTAGGGGGGTTACAACATGTGCTGGGGTGTGGGAGTGTCCAGGGAAAGGTCAATGGGATAAAACAAAGGCATCTTTTATACTTTAAACAATAAAGAATTTTTTAAAAAAGAGTTCATTGAGGGAGGGAGGAAAAAATGGCAGCAGAATAACAGATGCATCTGGAGATTTGTTTCTGGGCAGAGGGAGAGAGAGCAGCTAAGAGTCGCACTGGGAATGTTTGTTGGCCATGGGGTTTTTGTCTGCCGGAGCCACCAGCACAAATGTGGAGACCACGCCATCTTGCAGAGGGAGGTGGATGTCAGTGGCGGTCTGAAAGCTGCAGCTGAAGCACTCACCAAACAGCTGGGGACCCAGAACATGGCTCTCCAATTGGTGCAGACACGCAGACTCAGAGGAGATTCACACGGCACATGGAAAGGTCAGATTTTACCTGGGATAAGGTGAGGTCTCCTGTCCCGCAGAACAGAGATGCACACACTGTGGGAACTGGGCTGCGGGAAAGCTGCTTCTGGACAGGTCCACGGATGTACGGCAGGGTGTGATCATTAAGTGTGGAGGCAAACTCTAGGAGCTGTTGACAGAGGGGATCTCTGGAGGGCGACTCATTTTGATCTGAGGCAGAGGGACAGCCTGGGAGCTATTACAATGTCCCAGCTGCAAAATCCCCACAAACCGGTTTTGAGAACCACAGAGTAGCAGGATCTGAGCACAGTCTAGAAAGGTACTGTGCTTAGTCTCAGAGGTCAATTCCAAAACTCTGCCACCCAGTGAATGATGCACAAATTGACTCTTGCATAACCACAAAAGAATAAAGAGATTAAAACACAACTCTGAGTTGGAACACAGGGAACTTTAATACCCTCCCGACTGGGAAACAGAAGTGCCAAGCAGAACAATAGCAGAAGTGAATGACCATTCTATGTTTTTTCTTTTTCTTTTTTTTTTAAATTTTTATTATATTTTATTTCTTCATTTTTGCATATTTTAATTAAAAAACTATTTTTTTCTTTTCTCCTCAATTGATTTTACCTTTTTAATTATTACATTTTTGTTTTCAACTGGTATTATTACTACTACTATTTTACCTTTTTTGGAAAAAAAAACAAGTGTCATTTTGTTTTCCCTTTATTTTACTTTGAGATTAAAGTTCTACATTCTATTTTCATCTTTCCTTTAGCATAATTTTACTCTATCTCAACTCTACCTTTATGCCAACACTTTTCTCCTAACTTTCCCCATTTTGTTGTCTTGTTTTCTCTTTCCCTTTTCCAACTTTAGATTCTCCCTATTCTTTCTCTTTACCTGGTTAAAATTTCATCCCACTTATATATCTAATTTCAAATACCCTACTCCACGTCTATACAAAACTCTCTCTTCTTGTCTTCACTATCCAAAAAGTTGTTTTTCTCTATGACCTTTTGTTGCTGTTTGCCTGAGCGGTTATTATATCTAGTTTTTGTACTTCTTTGGTGAGATTGGTTTAGCTTATTCTACTTGTTTTATTTTGCTTTTTGTTTGCTTTGTTTTGGTTTGTTTTTTTACCGCTCTTTTCCCTCGCCTCCCTTGATACCAGTTGTTATTTGTACTTTGAATTAATCTCCAAGTACTGGTTGCCGGCATTTGTTGGGATTAGTGACTGTTCTATTGGTGTTTTCTCCTGACATCTATATTTTGTTAGCCTTTTATCTCTAATCCTCTTTCTTTTCTCTCTGACTTTTTTCTCTTCCTCTTTCCTTCTCCTTCTTCTCCTTTTAATTTAATTTTCTTTTTTGTTTATTTATTTATTTATTTATTTATTTATTTATTTATTTATTTATTTATTTGTTTTCTCCTCTCCCAATTTGATTTTGGCATTTCTTTCTTCTATTTTTTCCTCATTTTCCTCTTCTTCTTTCTCTATTTACCCCTAATTTGTCTTTCATTGGTGATCAACTTATTTGTGATTATGAACATCCTGAATACATTTCTATACAGTGCCTTGTGTTTTCTACCTGGTCGTGTTGTAGTTTGTGCCTTTCAATCAAAGTAGGAGAGAACTACATAACAAGACACCCGAAGAAGTAAGACCATGGGCAGAAAAAGAAACAGCCCACATAAGACAGAAAGTCAGGTATCACCAGAAAAGGAAGTAAACGAAATGGAACCAGAAATAAGCCTGGCAGAGAAAGAGTTCAGAGAAATGATCATAACGTGGATGAAAAGAATGGAAGACAAAATCGACAATGTGAGTAAGAGCCAAGAGGAAATGAAGAAGACCCAAGAGGAAATGAAGAAAAATCAAGTAGAACAGCAGAAGAAGCAAGAAGAAATGCAGAAGAACCTAGAAGAAATGCAGAAATTTCAAGAAGAAATGAAAAATGACATCACTGCTATAAAGAACTCAATAGAAAGCATCAAAAGTAGACTAGAAGAAGCAGAGGACTGAATCAATGAGCTGGAAGACACGGTAGGAAAAAGTACACAAGTACGGCAGCTTCTATAAAAAAAAAGTTAAAAAGCAAGAGGAGAGCCTAAGGGAAGTTTAGGATAACATGAAACAAAACAACATCCGCATTATTGGGTTACCACAAAGAGTGAAAACTGAGCAAGGATTAGAGAACCTGTTTGAAGAAATAATGACAGAAAATTTCCCCAATATAGGAAAGAAAAAACCCACACAAATCCAAGAAGCTCACAGAGTACCAAGCAAAATGAATCTAAACAAACCGACACCAAGGCACATTATAATTAAATTGGCAAACACCGATGACAAAGAATCTTAAAAGCAGCCAGAGAGAAACAGAAAGTTACCTACAAAGGAACCCCCATAAGACTAGCTACTGATTTCTCAATAGAAACTCATCAGGCCAGAAGGGAATGGAATAAAATATACAAAGTCATGCAAAGGAAGGGTCAGAATCCAAGAATACTGTACCCTGCAGGACTTTCAATCAAAATTGAAGTGAAACCGGAAGCTTCACAGACAAAAAAGGATTAAGGGAACATATTACCACCAAACCAGCAATGCAAGAAATGTTAAAGGATCTGCTGTAATAAAAAGAAAGAGGAAGCTAAGAAGGACCTCGGGGTAAAGACTAAAAATGGCGACAGATAAGTACTTATCAATAATAACTTTAAATGTAAACGGATTAAATGCTCCAATTGAAAGACATAGGGTAACCGATTGGATAAGAAACCGTGATGCATATATCTTCTGTATCTGCTGTCTGCAAGAAACCCACCTCAGGAAAAGAGATGCACACAGATTGAAGGTTAAGGGATGGAAGATGGTATTTCAGGCAAATGGAAATGAAAAAAAGCTGGGGTTGCAATACTTATATCGGACAAATTAGATCTCAAAGTGAAGGACATAACAAGAGATAAAGAAGGCCCTTTCATAATACTAAAGGGAACAATCCAAGAAGAACTAATAACTCTGGTAAACATATATGCACCCAATATAGGAGCACCTAAATACATAAAAAAAACTCCTGGAGGATATTAAGGGCGAGAATGACAGCAATACAATCATAGTAGGAGTCCTTAATACCCCACTGTCACCACTTGAAAAATCCTCTAAACAAAAAATCAGAAAAGAAACATCAATCCCACATCACTCACTAGACCAGATGGAATTAATTGACATCTTCAGAACATTTCACCCCAAAGCCACAGAATATGCAATCTTCTCCAGTGCACATGGGTCATTTTTAAAGATAGATCATATGTTGGGTCATAAGAATAGTCTCTTCAAATTCAAGAAGATAGAAATCATATCAAGCATTTTCTCAGACCACAGTGGCATAAAACTGGAAATCAACTATAATAAAAACAATATAAAAAATCAAACACATGGAGACTAAACATCATGCTATTAAACAACGACTTGGTAACCAAAGAGATCAAGGAAGAAATAAAAAACATCATGGCAACAAATGAAAATGACAACACAACAAACAAAATTTATGGGACTTAGTGAAAGCAGTCTTGAGAGTGAATTTCATTGCCCTACAAGCCTACTGCAAAAAAAACAGGAAACAATAGTAATAAATTATCTAACCCTGCAACTCAAAGAGCTAGGAAGAGAGCAACAAGAAATGCCCAGTGTAAGCAGAAGAAAGGAAATAGTAAAGATCAGAGTGGAGATAAAAAAACATGGAGACCAAAGAAATAATTCAAGAGATTAACAAAACCAAGAGCTGGTTCCTTGAAAGGATAAACAAGATTGATGGACCTCTAGACAGGCTCACCAAAAAAGCAAAGCAAGAAGACCTAGAGAAACAAAGTCAGAAATGAAAGAGGAGAAATTACAACAGACCCCACTGAAATAAAAAGGATTATTTAAAAAATACTATGAACAACTTTATTCTAACAAATTGGATAACTTAGAAGAAATAGACATGTTCCTAGAAAAATATAACCTTCCAAAACTCAATCAGGAAGAATCTAAAAGTCTCAATATTCCAATAACTATGGAAGAAATTGAAGCAGTCATCAAAAAGCTTCCAGCAAAAAAAAGCCCGGGACCAGATGGCTACACAGGAGAGTTTTACCAAACATTCAAGGAAGAATTAAAACCTATCCTCCTCAGACTATTCAAAAACATTCAAGAAGAAGGAACACTTCCAAACACCTTCTATGCATCCAGCATCACCCTAATACCATAATCAGTAAAGACAACACAATGAAAGAGAATTATATGCCAATATTTCTCATGAACATAGATGCCAAAATCCTCAACAAAATTCTCGCAAATCGTATCTAGCAGTACATCAGAAAGATCATACACCATGACGAAGTAGGATTCATCCCAGGTATGCAGGGATGGTTCAATATCCACAAAAGCAATAAACATGATGCATCACATAAACAAATTGTGAGATAAAAATCACATAGTCATATCAATTGATTCAGAAAAAGTATTTGACAAAATCCAACACCCTTTCTTGATACAAACTCTCAGCAAAGTGGGAATATAAGGATCATACCTCAACATCATAAAAGCCATATATGTTAAACCCACAGCTAACATCATACTCAATGGGCAAAAACTAAAACCATTTCCTCTAAGAACAAGAACAAGACAGGGATGCCCATTCTCACCTCTCATGTTTGACATAGTACTGGAAGTATTAGCCATTGCAATTAGACAAGAAGAAGAAATAAAAGGCATCCAAATTGGAAAAGAATAAGTAAAGCTGTACTTATTTGCAGATGACATGGTACTGTACATACAAAACCCGAAGGACCCCATCCCAATACTAATTGACTTAATAAATGAATTCGGCAATGTAGCAGCACACAAAATTAATGCCAAGAAATCTATAACATTTATATACACTAATTGTTAAATTACAGAAATAGAGACTCAAAAAGCAATCCCATTTACCATCACACCAAAAAAAATTAAGATACTTAAGAATAAACCTATCTAAAGAGGTAAAAGACCAATATGTAGAAAACTACAGGACACTGAAAAAGGAGATAGAGGAAGATATTAAGAGATGGAATAGCATACTATGCTCATGGATTGGGAGAATCAACATCATTAAAATGTCCATACTACCCAAAGCAATCTATAGATTCAATGCACTACCCATTAAAATACCAATGACATATTTCACAGAATTATGAAGAATTCTTCATAGATACATCTGGAACAAAAAAGACCATTAATAGCCACAGAAATTCTGAGGAAGAAGAATGAAGTAGGTGGGATCTCAATACCAGATTTAAAGCTATATTACCATGCAACTGTTCTCAAAACAGCCTGGTACTGGCACAAAAACAGACATATAGACTAATGAAATAGAGAATCCAGATATCCACCCAAACCACTATGCTCAACTAATATTTGACAAAGCAGGAATGAATATACTGTAGCGATTAAAATGGGAACTACTGAGGAATCCCCTTATGGCTAGGCTTGCCACACTTCCTCCCCTAAAGCCAGGCCTGCAAACTATTAAAGAAGGGGCAGGGGAATGTTCAGAATCAGGGTTAAAAGTATGAACCTGCCTCTGATTAACTGCAATCTTGAGCCTCTTATCTTTGGCCGGACCACAACACCTGAACCACAACTTCCTGGGTCCGTTGGGCTAACTAGGTCAAGCAGCCTTGATAGGAACCTCTTGGGTTAGCTGGTCCCTTGCTGCCTGAGAACCAATTAGAGATTGCCAAGTCAGCATCTATGAGCCAATAGGGGAAGACAGAACGGGTATAAAAAGAGGGACTACCCCTTTGTCGGTGCTCTTACCAGGTGAGCCCCGGAGCAGCCTGGCGGCCAGGCCCCACCTGACATGAAGCCCAAGAGACCCCCCTGCTCAACTGGGACTAGACTTCTTCGTTCTTCGACCAGTCTGCAGTCCCCCTGGCCCGGGCGTGTCTGGAACAGGTCTTGGTCCGGCGACTCTATGATGGCACAGAGCTCCATGGCCGCATTGTTGAGACTGAGGCATTTGGGGCCAGAGGATGAAGCTGCCCACTGGAGGGGAGGGCCAGCAGACCCCCTGCAACCGCAGCATGCCAATTTTTGCAACTGGAAGAACCAGAACCCTCTTTTCTCGCTTGCTTCATCCAGAGAAGTAAGTTCTACCAGAGGAGCCAACATGTGATACTGTATGTGTGAACTTTAGAAATAGTCACTCTGAGGGTGAGGGTTCTCAGTTGGTTTGAAAAACACCAGCTGATGCTGGTTCTCTGCTCTGTGGGCCCAGGAGAGGCTGCCCGGGGCCGGGCCAGTGAGTGAATGATGTTGGCTAATTTTGGTGAGCTGGGTTTGCTGTGTCGGAAGTATCCATCAACCCACCTGGGACGATTGCCAACAGCTGATGAACTGTGTGGATTGCCAAGGGGGCATCATCGTGAGCGGCTCCAGGGACAGAACAGCCAAGGTATGGTCTTTGGCCTTAAGCCGGCTTGGCCAGTGCTTCTATCAGCCCATTCTTTTGTGACTGGGATGGCTTGTTGTGGGCACTTCTCACCCCTGAGAATCTGGGACCTCAACAGTGGGCAGCTGATGACGCACCTGGGCAGTGACTTTCCCCCAGGGGCTGGGGTACTGGACCTCATGTATGAGTCCCCTTTCACGCTCCTGTCCTGTGGCTATGACACCTATGTTTGATACTGGGTCCTCCGTGCCAGTGTCAGAAAGTGTGTCATGGAGTGGGAGGAGCCCCACGACAGCACCCTGTACTGCTTGCAGACAGATGGGAACCACTTGCTGGCCACAGGTTCCTCCTACTACGGGGTTGTACGACTGTGGGACCGGCGCCAAAGGGCCTGTCTACACGCCTTCCCGCTGACATCGACACCCCTGAGCAATCTGGTATATTGCCTGCGCTTCATCACCAAGCCTCTCTATGCAGCGCTGTTTTACAACCTTCATGTCCTGGACTTTCAAAACCCATGACAGGCAGGGCCATCCCAGCTGTGGACCAGGGAAGCTAGCTACTCAGGGACCTCTCTTGCTTGGAGGGTGCAGTGATGATGCTCCCCGCCTGTACCCACAGTGCTTGTACCCTTTTTACTGATGGAAGCAGTTTTGTAGAAAAGGGCACCCGATATGCCGGAGCTGCCGTAGTCACCCTAGACTCTGTCATCTGGGTGCAAGCCCTAGGACATGGGACCTCTGCCCAAAAGGCTGAGCTGATTGCCCTAACTCAGGCACTCTGATGTAGAAAAGGAGCCAGGCTGCTGCGTCAGCTAAGTTTTGAGCCCAGATTCAAATCTGTAATAAATTTAAGTGAGCCCAGATTCGAATCTGTAATAAATTTAGGCCTGTTTGAATTCGGTTGGTCTTTGTGGTCTGTCTTGTGGGGACTCGCTCCATTACACATACAATGGAGCCAAGGTAGCCTATTCCATATATGGTGTTGGGAAAATTGCATAGATACATACAAAAAAATGAATCTGGACCACCAACTTACACCAAATACAAAAATAAACTCAAAATGGATACAGGACTTAAACATTAGAAGGGAAACCACAAAAATACTAGAGGAATCCATAGGCAGCACAATCTCAGACATATGCAGAAAGAATTTCTTCACTGATACTGCTCCAAAGGCAATGGAAGCTAAATAAAAGATAAACAAATGGGACTACATCAAAATAAAAAGCTTTTGTCCAGGGAGAATCCAAGATGGCGGCATAGATAAACTCCTACACTGTTGCCTCGCACAACAATGTCAAAACTACAACTAAAAGACAGAATGGAAATCATGCAGAACCACAGGAAAGCTGGCTGAGTGGAAATTCTACAACTAGAGGGAAAGAGAGGGGCTCACGGAGACCCAGAGAAGCTGCAAAAAGCTGAGGCGCACGTGGAGAGAGCGGGTGCTGGAGTACCTGGCTGGTTTTCTCTGGCAGAAGGGAAACATAGACTCTTAAAGGCATTGAACCCCTTATCTTACGACACTAAACCCCAAATCTAGCCGAAACTCTAACGGGGGGCGTTTGGACTGTGTAAAGGGAGAGGTGCACGGAAATTTAGGGGAGTCGCAAAAGATCAGAAGTCTGGTGGCACGCACGGCACTGCACAGAGGACAGATTGCTGTTTGTGCCACTGGCTTTAGTGAGTGTGCGGGAGACCGACCCTCCCAACTGTGCCACTTCTGACTCCACTAAGCCCCAGTTTCGGGTGAAACCCTGGGGACCTAGACTCGTGTGGTCCTTGAGCGCAGGGGAGCCGGAAACACAGCTGTCCAGAGGCACTACAGGCGCGAGGGCACATGGACTGCTCCAGAGATTACCCAGTCATGTAAGACTCAGGGGCCATTTAGGGCAGGGCTGACTGGAAGGCAGTTTATTCTGTTGATCAAATTTTTAATTCACTTCAATTTTTTAGATTCACTTGTTGATAGATATGTATTTGTTGTTCATAATTTTTTGTCTTTTACCTTTTTCTTCTTCCTCTTCTAAAAGAGTACCTTTCAGCATTTCATATAATACTGGCTTGGAGTTGATGAACTCCTTTAGCTTTTTCTTCTCTGTGAAGGTCTTTATCTGCCCTTCAATTCTGAATGATAGCTTTGCTGGATAGATTATTCTTGGTTGTAGGTTCTTGCTGTTCATCACGTTGAATATTTCTTGCCACCCCCGTCTGGCCTGCATCATTTCTGTTGAGAAATCAGCTGACAGTCGTATGGGTGCTCCCTTGTAGGTAATGAACTGTTTTTCTCTTGCTGCTTTTAATATTCTCTCTTTGTCTTTTGCTCTTGGTATTTTAAATATGATGTGTCTTGGTGTGGTCCTCTTTGGATTCCTTTTATTTGGGGTTCTGTGTGCTTCCTGGACTTGTAAGTCTATTTCTTTTACCAGATGTGGGAAGTTTTCAGTCATTATTTCTTTAAATAGGTTTTCAGTATCTTGCTCTCTCTCTTCTTCTGGCACCCCCACAATTCTGATGTTGGTACGCTTGCTTGAAGCTGTCCCAGAGGCTCCTTACATTATCTTCACATTTTTGGATTCTTTTTTCTTCTTGCTTTTCCAGTTGAGTGTTTTCTGCTTCTTTATATTTCAAATTTTTGACTTGATCCTTGCCTTTCTCTAGTCTGCTGTTAGGACTCTGTATAATAGTTTTTATTTCAGTCAGTGTATGTTTAATTTCTAGTTGGTCTTTTTTTATCTTTAGTTGGACCTTTTCCATCTCCTCTTTGGTCTCACTAAATTTATCCATCTTTTCTAGCATATTCTTGAAAAACCTTATAAGCGTGGTTTTGAACTCTATATCCAGTCTTTTTTTTCCCTCCATTTCTTTTGTTTGTAATCCCTTCCCTTGTCTCGGCATTTTCACTATGCCGGGGGAAAACTTCTGTGTTGAATTCAGCTTTATGATACCAGACACAAAGCCTCAGAAGCCTCTGTTGAGCTTGGGAGGGGTGGAGTCTCAGGACTTAAGGGACCGCCTTGCCTTCCAGTCGGCCCCGCCCTCCACGGCTCCTGAGTCTCATGTGACTGGATAATGGCTGGAGCGGTCCTTGTGCGCACACCCGCAGTGCCTCTAACCGCTGCCTTTCCAGCTCCCCTGTGCACCAGGACCACACGAGTCTAGGTCTCCAGGGTTTCGTCTGAAACAGGGGCTTTATAGACTCAGAAGTGGCACAGTTGGGAGGGTCTGTCTCCCGCCCACTCACGAAAGCCAGCGGCACAATCAGCAGTCTGTCCTGTGTGCAGTGCCGTGCTCGCCACCAGGCCTTTGATCTTTTGCGGCTCCACTAAATTTCCATGCACTTCTCCCTTTTCACAGTCCAAACTCCCCCAGGATGAGTTTCGGCTGGATCTGGGGTTTAGTGTCCTAGGATAAGGAGTTCAATGCCTTTGAGAGTCTCCGTCTCCCTTCCACCAGAGAAAGCCAGCCAGGTACTCCGGCACCCGCTCTCTCCTCCTGCGCGTCTCAGTACCTCAGCTTTTTGCAGCTCCTCTGGGTTTCTGTGAGCCCCTCTCTTTCATTCTAGTTGTAGAACTACCACTCAGCCAGCTTTCCTGTGATTCTGGATGATGTCCGTTCTGTCTTTTAGTTGTAGTTTTGAAATTGTTGTGCAAGGCAGCAGTGCAGGTGTTTACCTATGCCGCCATCTTGGATTCCCTCGAGTTCATTGAAATATTATCTCTCATTGCAATTGATCAAAATAGAAAACCCAAAAGATATGTTAGACCTATGACCCAAAATGAATTATTCTTTTTGCTCTTTTCCAGTCACTTTTCTCTTCTGATGTCATCATTTCCATGTACTAATTTTCCTTAATTTTTTCAGATGTCTTGATGGTCCAGAGCCAAGCAAATCAAAGCTGTCAAATTTCTCTCCATGACACGTGTTCCAGATTCCATAAATCTATTTGCCTCCACTATCTACTTTCTCCACTAACTTCATCTTAAACATCAAAATTTCCATTTCTCAGTACTCACTTCTGAGAATGGTACTAGGAAAAGAAACTATTCATAATAAATTCCATATAATTAATAAATGCTTAATGTTATCATTCCCTGAAATAGTTGAATAGTTACACTTTGCAAAAAAAACTCAATATGTCTTCAACCAAAGGAAGGAATTTTGAATGTTGAAATCTCAGAAGTGTGTCTGTTATGTGTATTGTTTATTAAAAGGCATTCTTGAATTTCTCTATTCACATTAACGAATGCTATTTGGTTCATGATAATGCCCTCACATATAACTTACTTAAATCATTTAAAGTAAAGAATAAATGAAAATTAATATTAAATTAGTCTTTTTAGACTAAAGTTGTTGGGATCCTGATTTCTAAGAACTTCCTCTGTCTTGGTTGTCTCATCTTTAAATGGAAGCTCCCTGATGTACCAGTACTACCACTTCTTTCTAAATGTCAAACACTATTGTTGAGTCTGACTTTGCTGATATCCTTCATATTTTCCCTGAATTCATAAAATATTTAGTGAACACATACTCTATATCAGAGATTCTTCTAGGATTCAGAAATGTATCCATTAACGAAACAGAGTCTTACTTCATGATGCTTATATTTTAGTGAGGAGAAAAGAGCAATGAGAACAAACATAATAAATAAGTTAACTACTAATATCTTAGAAGATGATAAATGCTATGTCAAACCTAGAGTAGAGTAAAGGGGGTTGCCAGTGAATGTAGAGTGACTGCACTTGCATTTTACATAAATTGTCAGAGTAGGTATCAATGAAAAGGTAAAGGTGGCATTTGAGCAAAGGCATATCAGAAGTGAGGGAGAGAATCTTGGTGCTATTTGGAGGAAGAATATTCCAAGCAGAAGTGATAGCTGTGTCCAGGGCTCTGAGGCAAGAGCATTAGAGGAACAGCCAATGTTGCTGGAGTCAAGTGGTAAGCAAAAGAATTTGACTGGATAAAGAAGATGTTATATATGTATGTATATATATAACGGAAGATTACCTGGTCATAAAAAAAGGATGAAATCTTACCATTTGTAACAACATGGATAGACCTAGAATCATTCTAAGTTAAATATGGTAGAGAGATAAATATGAATACCATATGATTTCACCTATATGTGGAATCTAAAGAACAAAAAGAACCTGAACAAACAAAACAGAAAGACTCACAGATACATAGACAAACTGACGGTTGCCAAATGGAAGGAGAATTGGGGGACTGGGTGAAAAAGGTAAAGGAATTAAAAAGTACAAATTGGTAGTTATAAAACAGTTATGAGAATTTGAGGCACATCATAGGGAATATAATCAATAATATAAGTTTTTATGGTGTCAGATGATAGCTAGATTTATTGAGGTATTCTCTTTTTAAATTATATAAATGTCTAATCATGCAGTTGTACACCTGAAAGTAATATTGTATGTGAACTGTAATTGAAATCCTATATAATAACAGGTTCATATGTAAATCAACTGAATGGCAGAACAACTGGTCTCTATGACGTGCATTGACCATCAGGGGGCAGATGCTCAACACAGGAGCTGCACCCTGATGGTCAGTTTACTCCCATGGGGAGAGTGCCACTCAGCCAGAAATCCTGAGCTGGGCTCATGACTGGTGAGTGTAGTGGCAGTGGCGCTAAGGATGTCCAACTGATGGCTTAGGCCTGCTTCCCAGGCCTCTAGTATAAAAATGAAAAATAATATCTAATCTAGTGACCAATAATTTTTTTTTTTGGTAAAGGGCCAGATATTTTAGGCTTGTGGCCATATAGTCTATGTTGCTACTCCAGTCTGCTATTGTAGAGCATAAACAGCCACAGATAATATGAAAATGAATGAGAGTAGTAGTGTTCCAATAAAACTTTATTTATGGGCACTAAAATTTGTATTTTAGATAATTTAATATTTTCATTAAATAGTTTTGTTTGATTTTTTCAACCATTTAAAAATGTACAAATCTTTCTTAGTTCATGGGTTATACAAATTAGACTACAGGGTACCCACTTGGTGCTTACTTTCACATTCTTGTCCCATTGTAACTATGAAACCAAAGGCTGAGGAAAGCACGATCATCAAGAGCTTAGAACACTTGAGAATGAAGGTTTGGATCTCACTGAAAACCTTCCAAAATGATAGACGGGGATGAAGGGAATTTATAATAGACTAGAGGCCTGGTGCACAAAATTCATGCACTCAGGGGGGTCTCTCAGCCTGACCTGTGTCCTCTTGCAGTCTGGGAGCCCTCAGGGAATGTATGACTGATGACTGAGGTCCATCAGTTGGGCATTCTTAGTGCTGCCATGGAGGTGGGAGAGGCTCCTTGCACCGCCACTGCGCTTACCAGCTGTAAACCCGGCTTCTGACTGAGCAGTGCTCCCTCTGTGGGAGCGTACTGACCACCAGGGGGAAGCTTCTGGGTTGAGCATCTGCCCCTTGGTGATAAATGCATGTCATAGTGACCGGTACTGGTTGTTCCACTGTTTGGTCAATTTGCATATTACATAGGATTGTGGAGAACGGAGACAATGAGTTCCAGTTGTGGCCACAGGATTAATTGCAGAGGCTAGTTCATTGGGTTCATCCCACTAATCTCCTTATTCTGTTGTGTGTTTTTTTTTCTTAGAAAGAAAATCCCAAAGGAACCATAGACTAGCTGCTTCCCCTTTAGCTATGAGGGGCAATGCTTGACTGGAGTAGCCAAGAGACTACATCTTGCAGACCTCTTACTACAGGGTGTATTACTGATTGAGAGCTCCATTGACTATCTCCTGAAATCCACCACAGTGTTTATCCCAAAGCCACACTTTCCACAGGCTGCTCCCAGCCAGTGATTGAGTGCGGCTAAAATACTAAAGCAGGCCTATCCTGGGAGGTGTGGGTCTCATCTAATGGGTAGAGTTTGAGGTCACACTGTGATATAAATTAAAGTCCATAGTCTAATTCCAATTTCAGTACTCCATGTTGTCAAACCTTACTTAGAATTAAACTGCAGTGGAAGTGCTTACATCTGACTCTCTTCCTTCCCTCATAGACTTACATAGTCTGTCAGTGATCCTATGAACTCTCAGTTCTCTCAGCTACCCAACTTCCTTCCACTTTTGCTAAGAGGTATTCCCCACTGATAAATTTCTTGCATTATTGATTTCATCTTGTTGATTTCTTGCAGGACCAGGAGTAACACATTTTGAAACCAAAAGGATATTGCAGAAGTGATGGAAAGTGACATCTAAAACTAGGTCAAAATAGGCATTGTGGGTTCCACCTTGCTCTCTTTTGGATCATTCATTTTAAAGAATACAGTTGCTATATCACAAGAATACCTAGCAGCCTTCAAAAAGTCCCATGTGGGGAAGAACTAAAACATATTGTCCACAGCTAACATTGACTTGCCAGTCTTGTGATAAACCACTCTGAAGAGAACCCTCTAATCCTTGTCAGGTCTCAGATGACTGCATCTCCAGCCAACACCTTAAAACTATGTTTTTATTTATTTTAGAGAGAGGGGGGAGAGGAAGAGGGAGAGAGAAGAACATTGATGTTATAAACATCAGTTGGTTGCCTCCCAATTGCACCCTGACTGGGGATTGAACCTGCAACTTGGGCATGTGCCTTGACCTGGAATAAAACATGAAACCTTTTGGTTCATGGGATAATGCTCAATTAGCAGAGCCATAGGGACCAGGGCTCCAGCCCACATCTTGACTATAGCTTCCTGAGATATCCAGAAAGACTCAAAACACACACACACACACACACACACAAAAAAAAAAAAAAAACAACAACAACACTTAACCAGGAAGACCCAAGTAAACCATTCCAAATTCATGACTCCTAGAAACTGTGTGCAACAATATATATGTTTATTATTTTAAGCTTCTAAATTTTGGAATAATCTGTTATACATAAGTAAATAACTAGCACACACCTTGAGGTGAGATACTTCTTTTATAGATGATATGAATCAATGGCCACATTCAGAAACAAATGGCTATGCACATATTTTCTTTTCATGACTAAGAGTAGATGAGTTTGAGGTCACACTGTGATATAAATTAAAGTCCATAGTCTAATTCCAATTTCAGTACTCCATTAATTAAGGAGTTCTATGAGTGCTGTTAAAATAGTCTCAGGTAAAATTTAAATATTACAATTGTGACATTTAAAAAACCTTAATAAAGGATAATGTCATCAGCATTCCCATATGTAATTTCCTACCATTCTTTAGGCCCTATTACCTTACAATTGTTAAAAGAGTCTAATCTGGCTGAAACCTGTTTGGCTCAATGGATAGAGTGTAGACCTATGGACTGAAAGGTCCCAGGTTTGATTATGGTCAAGGGCATGTACCTTGGTTGCAGGCACATCCCCAGGAAGGGATCATTGTTTCTCTCTCATTGATGTTTCTAACTATCCCTCTCCTTTTTTCTCTGTAAAAAATCAATAAAAAAAATTTTAAAGAGTCTAATCTGGATTTTCAGTAATTATAAAGTATGTTTTACTGGTTTCTCAGGAACCAATGCACCATCAGTAAAACATGTCAATAAGAAACTATAGTTTAAGGAAGAAAGCATACCATGTAGTTTTAAAATGTTAGAGTGAGAGAGAGTAAACTAATGACTTTTTCATATTACTCCAGCAGCCAGCTGTGAGCTGGAAAGTTGATTTCAGCAGTCTTCACCACTGATCTTTGGTTCAAATGCTTTAGTGCCATTCACATGTAACTATTACAAAACCTTTTATATGTCCATGAGAAAAAGTCATATTTCACACTTAGAATTGATTGTTACTATCCAAAAAGAGCAGTGAGATTATAAGCAACACTGCAAAACTTCTAAATTTAAAAAGAAATCACAACTTTTAGCTAATCTATATATATATATATATATAAAACCCTAATATGCAAATAGACTGAATGGCAGAACAACTGAATAATAGAACAACCAGTTGCTATGATTTACACTGACCACCAGGGGACATATGGAACATGGCGGGTGTCAGCCATGGGATGGTGGAACAGATGAGCAGGGGCACCAGACCTTGGTGGGGCGCTGGTTGCTGTCATCGGGGCGAGCCTCTGGGGGTTACTGAAAATTCTTTATTCCCACACACTGCAGTCACACTTGGTGTTCGCACCCACTGCTGGTGCTGGCCCTACTCACACCTTCAGCCAGTGCTGGAGATTCATTCACACCCATTTCCAGTGCCTGACGCTGGTCCCCATCATTCTGCACCATCAGCAGGTGTGAGTGGTGGTTGCTAGCCCTGATTACCCCTTAGGGCTTCTCCACCTCCCCCTGCTCCCGAAGGGTGATCAGGGTAGCAGCCACCATTTGCACCCATTGCTGGTGCCAGCCCCAATCATTCTGCACCATCAGCTGGTGTGAGTGGGGCTGGTGCCATCAGCGCATGGGAGCAGCAGCAGGAGTGGGGTTTCTGGCAAACAGGACCAAGAGCCAGAGTGAGAGGGGCTGGGCAGAGTCATGGAAGATGGGCCAAGACCTGCCCCTGTGCCCACTGCACCCTGTGGCCCACAGTTCCTTTCAAGGTGCACAAATTCATGCACTGTGCCCCTAGTTGATATATAAATTGCTGACATCTTAATGAATGTTTTAAAATAGTTTTGAATGATAAGGAGTCATTACCAATTTATGAAAGCTGTGAAAATTTTATTCTTAAATCAGTAATTTCATCATTTCTCCCCTAGATACATTATTCAATATCTGGAAATACGTTTTGTTTGTCATAACTGGGGAGAGGGTGCTACTAACATCTAGTGGATAGAGGACAGGAATGCTGATAAACATCTTAAAATGCACAACACAGCCCAACACAACAAAGAATTACCTGGTCGAAAATACCAACAATCCTCAGGTTGAGAAACTCTAAATTAAAGAATCTAAATACATTATTTAAGCAGTTGTTGAAAGCAAGTTCAAAAGCTTTATTTATTTACTGACAAGTATTATACAGATTAAAAGAGCAAATGAAAGTTACTACTACTAAAACAATCTGATAAAAATGTTCAACTCTATGGCATGAATCAAAAGGCATGCTAAACAAATGAAGAAATAAAATAAAAAGAAAATCAGCTAATTTGGATTGTTTGCATAATTTATCTGTATTGGTTTACTACAATCTTCATTGCTTAAAACAACACACATTGATTTCTTACAGTTTTGAGGTCAGAAATCTGATGCAGATCTCACTGTGCTAAAATCAAGGTTTTAGGGCAGTTGTATTCATTTCTAGGGGAAAAAAATCTAGCCTTGCCTTTTCCAGATTCTATAGAACACCCACATTTCTTGACTCATGGCCCCCTTTCTCCATCTCTAGAGCTAGTGAAGGCAAGTCAAGTTGTTCTCACATAGCATCACTCTGACCACTTCTTCTTCCTTTTTTTCCACTTATGATTACACTGGCTCACCTAGATGATTCTTAATTCCACTTTGCCATGTAAGTTCATATATTCATAGGTTCAGGGGATTAAAACATGTACATTATCAGAGGGAACATTATTCTTCCTACCAGAATATTCACAGAAAAGTGAAATATTAGAAGATTCAGTATTTAACATTCAGTATAAAAGAAAGGCAGTCAGTGTTCAGCAAGCCCAGGCTTAATTAGCTGCTTTGATATTACAGTCAAACACCAATGTATCATTATTTATCTGATTAACTCCTTAGTTATAAATTCAATCAACTCTTTCTTATGTGGAAATACATACTGTAACTTACTAAGTTCTAATGAATGAATATTGAAGATCAATCTCTATATCATGGCTTTATCTTTTGAACTTGATCCTCTATTTTATTACAAAATTTGCTACTACCCTTATAATGTTTCTTTATCTCTTTCATATAAGTTTGTCTAAGTTCATCATAGTAGGGAGGTTGATACAGCCTGAGAAATCCCTCTGGACTGCCTTATATTTCTGGAAATAATCCCTGAAATATCTGTATTTGTTATATTGGTGTCTGTGGACCTGAAGATATTATAAAAGTGCTTTCACTAAGGGAAAACAATCATCTTTTACTGACTGATATCTGTAATCATAATAAAAATATCAGAGAGGCAAATAAATCTCTGTAGTATAAAATGACTTTTTCTTCTACCAGGTACTTTTTACACATCAGATAATCCAACACCAAATGCCTCAGGATGGCCATTATTGATAAGTTATTGAGTGATTGCAGTATAAAAAGTACAAGACTAAAAATAAATTTTCGGGAGAATCAAGATGGCAGCATAAGGTATAAACCTATACGTGCTGTCTCTCACAACCACACCAAAACTACAACTAATAGACAAAACGACTATAGGAAAGCTGGTGGAGTGGAAGTTCTGCAACTAGAAGGAAATAAAAAAGTGCATTGAGACCTGGCTGGATGGGCAGAGGCTCAGAAAGGCAGAGATACAAAGATGTGCGCGAATTGGGCTGGCATGCACTGTTGTTGTTTTTTTCTTTTTCAATTGGGAGAGAATTACAAGTTCCTTACTGCTCTGAACTCCAATTTCCAGAGAGATTCTGGGGACCCAGACTCATACAGGGAGAACTGGAATGTCTACCATCGGGTCAGAAAGGGAGGGTGGCTCTCTCGCAGTGTTGTGTACAGGAATCATTGTTTAATGTACTAGGGTGCTGGATGCAAGACACTGACCAGAACACAGCAGAGAGGGCTGACTGGCAGCCATTGCTGTTTGCCACAACCCAGCCTAGCGATTCCCTGAGACTCCACCCCACCCAATTTACAAACCCACCCAGCTGTGCACAGCAGCCTTTGCATATGAATGGCCTGCCCTCTTGGCAGCTTAACCTAACAAATTGCAACTGGGTCAGACAACTCAAAAACTTCCAAACTCCAAGCAAAGAAGAGAAATCTGCAAATATCCCTATAACTCCTGCTGGGTGGCCTCAGATACTAGCTGACTTGCACCTCCTTGGAGAGCCAGGAACCAGTGTACCTAGAGGTCAGTGTGAGATGATACCAGATTTCAACTCCACACATACATAAGTGACACACTCAAGAGGCACACTTGGTGAGCACCAAAGTCCCACTGAAGCAAGTCCTGCCCCATAGGAGTGTCTCCAGCACAGCAGTTCTTCCATTAATAGACACAGTTAATCCTCACAGTCAATTGACCTGGAGGTCAATTCCTCCCAGTGTACCAATAGCAATCAACTACAACAAGACTGTGAACCCAGCCCACAAAGGGGTGCACTGAGAGTGTCTACCTCAGGTGACTGGGGAGGCGGAGCTACTGGGCCATAATGGACAACTAGCACACAAAGCCACTCCATCAACACAGGGAAGCAGCCAAAATACGGAGACCAAGAAACATGTCACAAATGAAAGAAATGGAGGAAAGCAAATGACTGGACATAGAGTTCAAAACCACATTTATAAGGTTACTCAGGAATCTCCTACAAATCCTTGAAAAACTTAGTGAGACCTCTGAGAATCTTAGTGAGACATTCAAGGATCTTAATGAGAATGCCAAAAAAATGGAAAAGGACCAGTCAGAAATTAAGCATACACTATCTGTAATAAAGAATAATATACAGAAATCCAACAGCAGACTAGAGGACCCCAAGAAACAAATCAAAGATCTGAAATATGAGAAAGCAAAAAACACCCAACCAGAAAAACAAAAAGAACAAATAGTCCAAAAATGTGAAGATAGTGTAAGGAGCTTCTGCGACAACTTCAAGCATACCAACAGCAGAATTATGGGGGTGGCAGAAGAAAAAACAAAACAAGATACTGAAAAGCTATTTGAAGAAATAATGACTGGAAACTTACCCTACCTGTTGAAAGAAATGGACTTACAAGTCCAGGAAGTGCACAGAACCCCAAACAAAAGAAATCCAAAGAGGACCATACCAAGACACATCATAATTAAAATTCCAAGGGCAAAAGACAAAGAGAGAATCTTGAAAGCAGCAAGAGAAAACAGTTACCTACAAGGGAGTATCTATATGACTGACAGCTGATTTCTCAACAGAAACTATGCAGGCCAGAAAGGAGTGGCAAGAAATATTCAAAGTGATGAATAGGAAGAACCTACAAGAGTGCTCTATCCAGCAAAGTTATCATTCAGAATTGAAGGTCAGATAAAGAGCTTCACAGATAAGAAGAAGCTAAAGGAGTTCATCACCACCAAACCAGGATTATATGAAATGCCGAAGGGTATTCTTTAAGAAGAGGAAGAAGGAGAAAAAGTTTGGCTCAGTGGATAGAGCGTCGGCCTGCGGACTGAAAGGTCCCAGGTTTGATTCCGGTTGAGGGCATGTACCTTGCTTGCGGGCACATCTCTGGTGTGGGGCATGCAGGAGGCAGCTGATCGATGTCTCTTTCTCATCAATGTTTCTGACTTTCTATCACTACCTCTTCCTCTCTGTAAAAAAATCAATAAAATATATTTTAAAATTATGAACAGCAAAGTGATAACAAATGCATACCTATCAAAAAGTGAATCTAAAAATCAAGTGAATAAAGAATCCGATGAACAGAATAAACTGGTGAATACAGTAGAATTAGGGGCATAGAAAGGGAATTGACTAACAGTTCTCAGGGGAAAGAGGGTGTGAGGAGTGCAGGAAGAGATTGGACAAAAATCTTACACCTATGGATGAGGATAGTGGCAGGGAGTAAGGAATGGCGTGGGGTAGGGAATCAAGTGGAGGGGAGATATGAGGCGGGGGAGAGGAACATCTGTAATAAACTGAACAATAAAGATTTATTTTTAAAAAAGGAAAAAAAAAGAACTAAACATCTCTCATCCAGGATCAAGCCACAACACAGGCCTATACCCTGACTAGGAATCCAAGCATCAACCTCCAACCTTTTGGCACCAGCAGGGCAGTGTGCTTTAACATTTTTTAACATTGCTCAAGATGTTATGAAATCCTGTTCCATAGAATGTACATCCAACCATCCATTTTTTCTTTTTTCTTTTTTTTAAAGAATAGTTTATTGATTCTTATGAAGAGAGGAAGAGAGAAGAGAGAAACATTGCTGGGAGAGTGCAGCTTCCATGGGCTGCCTCCTGCATGTTCCAGTTTTGTTTCAGCTCCAGGTCCAGAAAAGCAGCAAAATCAGACAAGCCATAGCTGACATCAGGGCCAGCTGCATGGACAAATGACCTTCTGCCCTGGCACTGACTGGCCAATAACTGGAGACCAGGATCCTGAAAGGGCACACCTGGAAAGCTGGTGAATATTCTATAGGAACTCTCCCCTGTGAGGTCCAGATAAATACCCTCAATTGGAGGGCCCAATTCTGCTTTTCTCTGGAGCACAGCCATGCCTCTCCCCACTGCTCCAGGTGCAGTCTCCCTTACCCACCCTCCCCCACCTCTCCTAAACCCCAAGAACCCTTCTTTTGCTTCTGTAACTTGTTTCTTGAGCCCAGTTATTCTATGGCCCACTTCTTCTACCATGGAGAATGTCTACATAAACTTTGTCTTATAGTTTAAAAAAATAAATAAATAAATTGTCTAGGTCCAAGAGAGAAAGGTTTCAGTTGCTAATCACCCTGTTACATAAAGATTTACTGCAAAATGGATGAAGGGACAGTTTTTACCATTTAACCATTTGTCTCCATTTGTCTATCTGAAAGGACAATTCAGACTTTTTAAAAATATATATTTTATTGATTTTTTACAGAGAGGAAGGGAGAGGGATAGAGAGTTAGAAACATCGATGAGAGAGAGACATTGATCAGCCGCCTCCTGCATTCCCCCTACTGGGGATGTGCCCGAAACCAAGATACATGCCCTTGATTGGAACCGAACTTGAGACCTTTCTGTCGCAGCTCTATCCACTGACCCACACCAGCCTCGGCCAATTCAGACTTTTAAGAATGACTTTTTGAACTTAAATAACACAGGAAACAATAACTAGGAAGAGTTTTCATGGGCTCTTTTGTAAACCATTTTAAGCCTTATGAAATAAAAATGGTTGTTTTTTTTTAAGAGGTACAATCATAAACTCAACTCAAAATAACCTTATCAGAGACAGACACAAAATCATATCTATGATACTAGTGTCAGAAGTTTATTTGGCATGCATCATCACAAATATCTTAATTTATTCATATTAGTAAAGTGACAGGTTGCTCATAAAGGTTTATGACATGATTTACCTTCATATATAGGATGCTTGGCAGGCATAAATTTTTTAACAGAGAATATTCAATGGGACATAAATTGGCAGATTCTTTTATAACATCTGCCTCTATGTACATACCCTGAATCTAGTGATGAGATTATATTATAAAATTGGATTAGTACTTAAGTATTCATTTATTTTGTAAGAGACTTTGGAAGATTCACATTAGAAGAAACATTGAAAATTTTGTTTCACTAACTATCCTATCTTGGCACATAGGCCACTATCAACTTATATCTCATATAGGCATTACTCAATATTTATTTCTTCTTATTATGTTGCCCAATTTGTTCATTAAAATGTAAAACATATATAAATATACTAAAGGCCCATTGCACTAAATTTGTGCACTGGGGGGGTTGTCCCTCAGCCCAGTCTGCACCCTCTCCAAATTTGGCCCCACATGGATCGGACCTAAACTGGCAGTCAGACATCCCTATCACAATCTGGGACTGATGGCTCCCAACAGCTTGCCTACCTGCCTTCCTAATTGCCCCTAACTGCTTGCTCTGCCTGCCAGTCTGATCGCCCCTAACTATTCCACTGCCAGTCTGATTGATGCCTAACTGTTCCCCTGCTGGCCTGATTGCCCCCAACTGCCTTCCCCTGCAGGTCTGGTCCCCCCCAAATGCCCTCCCCTGAAGGCCTGGTCGCCCCCCACTTCCCTCTCTTGCCAGCCTGTCTCCCCTAACTGCCTTCCCCTGCAGGCCTGGTTGCCCCTGTCTGCCCCTGCAGGCCTGGTTACCCCCAACTGCCCTCCCCTGCCATTCTAGTTCCCCATGACTTTCCTCCTCTGCCAGCCTAATTGCCCCTAACTTCCATTCCATGCCAGCTTAGTCACCCCTAACTGCCCTCCCTTGCCAGCCTGGTCACTCCCAACTGTCCTCCCCTGCAAGACTGGTCCCCCCCACTGCCTTCTTTTTCAGGCCTAGTCACCCCCAACTGCCCTCCCCTGCCAGCCTGCTTGCCCCTAAAAGCCATCCTCTGCAGGCCTGGTCACCCCAAATGGAGGCAGCCATCTGTGTGAGAGTGTGATGGTCAATTTGCATTACCTCTTTATTATATGGGATAGTTCTGACTACAGTGTCTGACACATAGTAGGTGATAAAAAATTTTCACTTATTTTATATCTATATATAACCTTTAGTTAGACATGTCTTTCTATATGATTTATATAGAAAGTAAAGCTTTAACATTACCATATTGCTTACCCTCACTATATTATTTCCCTAAATATAGGGTGAGCCTAAAATGTATACACACTTTAACAGCTTGATAACTCACTTAATTTTCAGTCCTTTTCAGATTTAAATGATAGATATAATGGGTGAAGCCAGACTAAGCTTTAAAAGAAAATTTATCCTAAAATACCACTAGAATTTTCTTTATGAGGATACAGAAAAGATAAAGTTTACAGTATAAAATTATCAACACTCAACTAATTGAGGGTGCACAAATACTGAACGAAATGATTTCTGATGTTTGTGGTTCCAATTGCTTTGCATTATTAACAGTGTCTGAACCAGAACTATTCTCAGTTTGAAAACAAGTATTGACAAAAAAGTTATTCATTTCTGTAGATTCCTTTAAATTTTGAAAATTAACTGTTTGTTAATAAACACTGACTGTATAATCATTCAAAGTGAATATACATTTTTGGGACATCCTGTATATCTGGAAGTGGTGTTTTGATTTGAAGTAGGATAAAAGCAAAGCACTGCCATTTATTAAGTGCTTACTCTGTCAAGCATAATAGAAAACCTTTCACAAACTTCTATATATTGAAAGTTTGTGTTCTCCTTAAATTTATATATTGAAACCCTAATCCGCAATGTGATGCTATTTGGAGACGTAAACTTTGGGAGGTAGTTAGGACATGAGGATGGATGTGCATTTACAAGAAGAGACTAGAGAGAGCTCGCTTCCCCTCTCTCTTCTCTCCACCAGGTGAAGATAGAAAAAGGATATAGCCTACCAGGAAGAGAGCTTCCACCAGACACAGAATCTGCTGGTGCCTTGACTTTGGACTTTCCACCCTCCAGAACTATCTTATATAATAAAGAGCTAATATGCAAATGGTCATTGTATCCTCATGCCCTTGCATCCTTGTGCTGGGGCCAGAGGACATGAGACTGGGCCAGAGGATCTGAGGCTGTACCCCTGCCCCAGGGCCAGGGGACCTGAGGCCAGGTCAGGGGACTTAAGACTGTGCCCCCTTCCTAGTTGGGCATGACAAGGAACCTGAGGCTGCGCCCCCCATCAAGTGGGGCTTGACAGGAGTGGGGCCAGCTGGGTCTGGGTTAGTGCGATTTTGAAGCACATGCAGGTGGTCAGGGACTTCACTCTGGGTCCCACAGCCTGCCCCAGACTCTGACAGGAGGATTTTCATATATATTTCACTTCTTTTTTCATCTCTGATACTTCTATTACAGAGAAAAGGCAAATAGCAATATTAAAAATATTTCCTCTAATTAATTCCCTTTTAATGTGCACAAATTTCATGCACTGGGACACTAGTCCTGTATAATAAAAAGCTAATATGCAAATCAACCAAATGACAGATGACTGGTCACTATGATGTGCATTGACAACCCGGGGGCAGACACTTAATGCAGGAGCTGACCCTGGTGGTCAGTGTCCTCCCACAGGTGGAGCACTGCTCAACCAGAAGCCCTGAGTCAGGTCCATGGCTAGCAAACACAGTGTCAGTGGCGGGAGCCTCTCGCACCTCCTCAGCAAGTGCCGGCTTAGGCCCTAAGCCATCAGTTGGATATCCCCTGAGGGCTTCCAGACTGCAAGAGGGTGCAATCCAGACTGAGGGACGCCCCCCCCACTCAAGTGCACGAATTTCATACACCCAGCCTCTAGTGAGTAATAAGTGTTTGTTATTTAAGCTACTCACATTATGGTGATTCTGTTATAGCAGCCCAAACTGACTAACACACATACATTATGTCATTTAATACAACAAAACTCAGTGAAGTTGGTCTTGTTATTAATACCATTTAAGATAAAGTAACTGAAGCATAGAGAACTTTAATAGTATGCCCAGCATTACACAATTGGATTGCCAGGCTGCACATGTAATATGAACTCCAGTCCTTCTGACCTCTGAATCAAGCCTACCCAAGAAGAAAGTTTAACCATAGGCACCTTTTTCAAATAATGTCTGATAAGTTCTTTTTTTACATAAAGTGACAACCACTCCCAACTCTTCCACTAAGTTAGGATAACATCAATATTGAAATAAAAAGAATTTAGAGCATGATTGTCACTAGTCAGGTGGGGTGTTTTTTTACTCATGAGAGTTTAAAGTTAGTGTGTCTAACGTCTTTGAGGCCAGAAACATAAAAAATCACACAGAGCTGAAACCGGTTTGGCTCAGCGGATAGAGCGTCAGCCTACGGACTGAAAGGTCCCAGGTTTGAATCCGGTCAAGGGCATGTGTCCTGGTTGCGGGCACATCCCCAGTGGGGGGCGTGCAGGAGGCGGCTGATCGATGTCTCTCTCTCATCAATGTTTCTAACTCTATTTCTCTCCCTTCCTCTCTGTAAAAAAGCAATAAAATATATTAAAAAAACACACAACACACAGAAAAACAATGTATTGAGTACTCATTTTATCCACAGCCTTATTATTAGCCCTGTTGGAAAGAATTAATGTATGTATGCACACAGTTTGCATCTGTTTGTATACATTCAACATATTTGACTGAGTGAAAAACTTTGGAAACATATCCCAAATATATGTTCCTTTTTAAGTCACTAAACTTGTGTTATCCAATATTGTAGCCCCTAGGAACATTGGGAGATTGAGCACTTGAAAGGCAGCTGGTGCCACAAATGAAATAATAATATTTTGCATATATTGGGTTAAATAAAGTATATTCTTAAAATTAATTTCATCAGTTTCTGTTTATGTTGGTCTTTTAAAATGTCTACTAGAAAATGTAAAATTACGTATGTGATTTATATTATATTTCTATTGGACAGTACTGTAACTAAAACATGATCTATAAACTTTATTTTGGTGTTGGCAGAGCAGTAATTTCATGACCAGTGCTTCCGACTGTTTCCCCCCCCTCTTTCACTCTAAACCTGTGTGGGCATGATTAAATTAGATGGTATTATTCAATAGTATCTCTTATGCCTTGTGTAAAGACTTTGCACTCTTTATCATGCGCTGCTTTCCAGAGGGTTTGCTTTTCCCCCCCTATTTGTTTACCACTAATCAAGACAAGCAAGGAAGGGAGAGAAGCATCGTAATTACTTCAATTTGGTACTATGTATTTTTAACAGGCATGCTGGAATTTTACATTTACTTCATTGCATAATAGTCCTGATCCCTAAGCCAGCCTTGGTTTTTCTAGTTTATGATACAGAGTTGATTGTTCTTTCAGTTATGCCATGATTTGGTCTTGCAGTTTTGACTAATTATGCACAGAACACAGTGATAATGAAAAGGAAGGAGTAATAGTTTTTGATTGACTCCTTACTCTCTTGCTTTCTCATTGGGGATACAACATATAACATAGCTGAACAGTTTAATGTTCTTCATATTATATTTAGCTAGAGGCCTGGTGCATTAAAATCATTCACGGAGGGGGGTTCCTCAGCTCGGCCTGCACCCTCTTCAATCTGGGACCCCTCGGGGGATGTCTACCTGTCAGTTTGAATGTCTAAACCAGCAGTCAGACATCCTTCTCGCAATCCAGGACCACTGGTTCCTAACCCTTCGCCTGCCTGTCTGCTTGATTGGCCCTAAACCCTCTGCATGCCTGCCTGATAGCCCCTAACCCCTCTGCTTGCCTGTCTAATTGCCCCTACCTGTCGGTCTGATTAACCTTAACTTGCTCCCCCCCCCTGCTGGCCTGATAACCCCTAGCTACCTCTGCCTTGGCCCTCAGTCTGTCCTCCCTCTGTGAGAGCTGACCTGGTATATCAGGGGAAGGCACTGCCCCTTTTACCCCACTGCTGTGGCCACCGCCAGCTTGAGCCTCAGCCCTTCGCAGCTGCCTATGGCAGCTTTGTCTGGAAGGATGTCCTGAAGACGTCCACTCTAATTAGCATATTAACCTTTTATTAGTATTAGTATAGATTTGGGGATCATTACAACCATGCAGAACTTAAAGGAAACACATGGCCCTGGCCAGTTTGGCTTAATGGAGACAGCATCGGCCAGTGGACTGAAGTTTCCCAGGTTTGATTCTGATCAGGGGCACATACCTAGGTTGTGGGCTCAATCCCCAGTAGGGGTTCTGTAGGAGGCAGCTGATCAGTGATTCTTATCATTGATGTTTCTCTTTGAAATCAATAAAAATATTTTTTTAAAAATAAAACACATGATCTTCACTTTGGGCTTTGTCATTTTATAATATCCTTTGGCAGTATTTGAACTTCCCTCAAATTTCCTTTACTCGCCCTTAAAATGCAATCTATTTTGGGGAAGATAAATTATCAGGAAAGTGATTCTAGTGGTAGAAGGGTTTTTTTTAGAGGGGATGGGGTTGTAAAAATATTTAAAAATTGAGCATGATGATGGTTGTACCACTCTGAATTTACTTAAAAAAAAACCAGTTTACTGTACACTTAGGTGACATGTACAGTATATAAATTTTATCTCAACAAAGTTGTTCTTTTATTTCTTTTTAAATAAAGACCAGTCTTATAACCAATTGCAGATGTTTACAGAGGCCCTCAGGATTTGCTTACTACATTCCAAACCATGGCTGTGACCCCCAGTTGCCTCTACTCCACGTGGATCTGGATGGTGCAGTCTGCAAAGGAGAAGATGGCAAGAAGCGTGTGGAATTTCTGCAACCCCATTCCTGTGGTCTCCTCATAGGGCACCAGGGCCATTTCCACTGTGCCAGCTCTCTGCTTCCTTTAATCTTTTGGGCATAAGAATCCTGCTTGCTTTGGCCAGAAAGTGCATTCTCTCTTAAGTGGCCCAAATGCTTTTTTTAAGGTTGTTTTATGGATTCAAAAGAATAAACAGATGGGATAGATAAGAGATCAACCAAAGGACTTGTATGCATGCATATAAGCATAACCAATGAACACAGACACTGGGGGATTGGACTATGCCTGGGAGGGGGTCGGGCAATGGGGAGATATGTATACATGTAACACAATAAAAAAAAGATTTTAAAAAAAGAATAAACAGATTTGGAAAGCTTTCATCAAATTCCTTTTACATAGTTCTTTCAGTCTCGGGGGAAGTGAGATGTTGCTGTGAATTCATCCCATTGGGTGTCTTTGTGCAAAAGCACCCAGAACGGCACAACTCCTGCAGGATGCCCTGTATACTTCTCTGTCAGGACTCAGGAGGGCTTGAGGGTGAGTGTGGCAGCGGTGCCAGCACAGGACCTGGGAGAAGGTAGTGCTTTCTACACTGCTCAGACTCATGTGGACTACAGCTGCACCCACCGAGGTGGGCAGGGTATTTCTGCTGTTTTGTTTTGGTCTGGCCTCCACCCTGTCAGCCATGGACCTATGCCTGCACTGAGACTGTGAAAGGTTCAATGGTCCTACTTTTTGGTGGACAGTGGACACATTCCCACCTCCCAGAGACTGGCAATTAGACACTGGAAGCTTCTGAGTAGCTTGTGGAGGTCCAGAACAGATTCAGGGGTCCTCGGCTAGGAGGCCTCCCTGGGCCAGGAGCCGCTGGTGGTTTGAAGGCCAGCCATGACCCTGACTGTGGTGGGCATCTCCTCTGGGGTGCTGGCTGGCCTGGTCTAGGGGCCTCCTGTGGTTTGAAGGATGGCCATGCTGCTAATCCAGGCGGGGGTCTTCTCATGGTGACCACTTGTCCCACTCCTTCAGCTCCCTAGCCTACTGTTCAGTCGTCCACCCAGTGATTTTGGTTGTTACGCCCCCTGGCTTTTTCTATATTAGGATTCTATTAACTTTTGAACAATAGTCAATCAAATTTATTATACTGAAGAACATAGCTTAGCTTAATAGATATAAAAAGACAATGGGGCACAGGATCATTAAATATAGTATTTACTGAGAAGTATGAATGTGCCAAGGGCAAACAGCAGAAAGGAACACACCGAGATGTTGGAAGTTTAGTATCTGTATAAATTGGGTAAAGACAAATCTGAGTAGAAACCTCAATAAAATACACAACACATTTTAATTTGCATCTATGGTAGTGACATTGAGTATGTCTTCATATGGCTCTTGGCAATTTGTAGGTCTTTTTGAAGAAGTGTCTATTCAGATTCTTTGCCCATTTTATAATTGGATTGTTTATCTTCTTTTTATTGAGTTGTTTGAGTACTTTATATATTTTGGAAATGAACTCCTTATCAAATGTATCCATGGAGAATATGTTCTCCCGGGTTTCTTTTGCTGTGCAGAAGCTTTTGTTTTGTGTAGATCCATTTGTTTATTTTTCCTGTTTCTCTTGCCCTAGGCCAGTGGTCAGCAAACTCTGGCTCTTCAGCCACATGCTGCTCTCGAGCCGAGGTTTGCTGCTCTGTTGACTAATGAGTTTGCATACCACTGGGATAGGGGATTAATCACAAGGAATGACAACAACCTGTTATTATTGGAATGAAGAGTCTAGGTCAGTGGTCAGCAAACTTATTACTCAACAGAATGGCAAACTGCAGCCCGAGAGCCACATGTGGCTCGCGAGTCACAGTTTGCCAACCACTGCCCTAGGCGATATATCCGTGAAAATTCTGCTACATAAAATGTCTGATATTTTGCTGCCTATGCTTTCTTCTAGGATATGTGTTGCTTCACACCCTACATTGAAGCTTTTTATCCACTTTGAACTTATTTTTGTGTATGATGTAAGTTGGTGGTACCACCTCACACCTGTCAGAATGGCTACCATCAGTAAATCAACAAATTCAGGTGAGGATGTGTAGAAAAAGGAACCATAGTACACTGCTGGTGGGAATGCAGACTGGTGCAGCCATTATGGAAAACAGTATAAAGTTTCCTAAAAAATTAAATATGGAACTGCAATTTGATCCAGTGATCCCACTTATAAGAAAATATACTAAGAACCCCAAATCACCCATCAGAAAGAATATATGCACTCTTATGTCTTAGCAGCATAGTTTACAATAGATAAGGTATGGAAACAGCCCAAGTACCCATCATTAAGTGAATGGCTAAGAAAGCTCTGGTAAATTTATACAATGGAATTCTATGCAGCTGTAAAAAAAGGAAGGGTCTTACCCTTTGAGATGTCATGGGGGGACCTGGAGATGATTATGACAAATGAAATAAGCCAGGCAGAGGAAGACAAATATCACATAATCTCACTTTAGTGGAATCTAGTGAGCACAATACAATGATGAATAAAATGGAACTGGAGGCATGGGAACATTGAACAGACTGGTGACTTTCTGAGGGAAGGGGAAATAGGGATAGGAAGAGGATAACCAAAGAACTTATATGCATACTATGGGCCCAATGCATGAATTCATGTACCTTGAAAGGAACTGTGGGCCACATGTCTGCGGTCTCAGCACATCCTCTGTACCCCTGCCTGGCCCCTTCCACCACAGCCTTTGGTCCCTTGTCTCATGGCAGCCCCACTCCCACCACTGCCACTCCCATGTGCTGACAGCACCAGTCCCGCTTGCACCCTCTGACATCCTGGAGTGATTGGGGTCAGTCCCATCAGGGGGTGCAAGTGGTGGCTGCTGCCTCAATCGCCCATCAGGAGCAGGAGAAGATGGAGAAGCCCTCAGGTTTATCAGGGGCTGGCAACCACCGCTTTCACCTACTGAAGACACCGAACAATTGGGATCAGTGCTAGCCGCTGGCATCAGATGCAAGCGGTGGCCCCAGTGCTGGCTGTGGGTGCAAGCAGGGCCAGCACTAGCGGTGGTATGAGCAGTAGTTCGCACCACCAGTGGGTGCAAAAAGCAGCTGCCGACCCCAATCACCCCTTAGGAGCAGGGAGAGGTAGAGAGTCCCTGAGGGGTTATCAAGGCCAGCAGCTGCTGCTCTCACCCACTGATAGAGCTGAGCAATTGGGGCCTGTGACAGCAGCAGGTGTGAGCGCTGGCAGAACCATGGCATGTGGGAGCAAAGAATTTTCATAATCACCAGAAGCTCACCCCGATGATAGCGACCAGTGTCCCACCTTGGTCTGGCGCCCGTACTCACCTGTTCCACCATCCCGCCGCAGCCAATGCCCACCATGTTTTGTGCATGTGGTGGTCATCACATGTCATAGCAACCGGTTGTTCAGTTGTTGTGCTGTTTGGTCTATTTGCATATTAGGGTTTAATATATACAGATATGCATTTTCCATGGATATAGACAATAGGGTAGTGAAGGTCTGGGATGAAGCAGGAACCAGGGTGTTGAGGGAAAGGGGGCAGAATGGGGGACATCTGTAATACTCTCAACAATAAAGATAAAAAGAAAAGAAATACACAACTCCTTGAAATATTGTG